>JZLH01S0033725.1:5375-18070 GCA_001188425.1 Eucidaris tribuloides
TCCCACGGTAAGAAAACTTACATTCCAGTGAAAGAAGATATGATGGTGATGATGAATTTGTGAACTGCCCAAGAGTTACTGGAGTAGATTTCACCTCCCAAGGTAAAAACAAAAAACAAAAAAACTGTGCATTCTCATTTCAAAATGTATATAACGTGTCAAATTATCTTTCTGGCATTCCTTTCATAATTTTGAAAATTCACTATTAGATACCGTTAAAATTTGGATAGCATAGATTGATGAGTTATCAACAAAAGCATCTGTTCCCTTATGGTTTCATAATAAAATAAGTCAACACCTGTCAGAATCCTTTTGTTTAGATATCATAACGCATATTGTTCATTGATGTGATAAGTTTAGGAAGAAAGTTATAAAGGACATTCAGATTTTTATTTTATTGACCTCATGTCATAATTCTTTTAGAGCAAAGGCAGAAAACGGGGAGTGTCTGCAGGTGTTTTCCTCTCCCACAGTGAAATAATGTTACATTCTTTCTAAAATAAAAGAAGACGGACAATTGCATTTGAGATCATAATAATATTGTTATACAGTGAAATAAAAAGGATATGGTGGTTTGTTGATTTGGGAAGTGATCTGTGAATGTTACATTTTATGTTTTGAGGATAACAAATTTGTAGCCGTAGTGACAAAAAAAATCCGTACTTAGTTGACTTTTGACTAATTAAACCTAATACAAATTATAGGGCAGACTAACAGGTTACAATCATATAATTTTACATTCATTGCTCCCTAATGAAACAAGCCACTGTAATAACATGTAATTTTTCATAAAGATCATAACACAAATCCATATATTTCAGAAAGCGTGTCATCAAAATTGCAGTTTTGGGACAATTTCCAGTTACCGGCTCTATATCAACGACAAAATTCTTTTACGTTTTTGCAAACTTGCTCCTCTTTTACCCCTAGCACCTCTACCACCTACTTCATCACTATGAATTTACCATCCCTACCACCCAACCTTAACCACCACCAGTAAGCATGCAATTTAAAACGTGACTGTGTATCTGAATTAAACCTGATATTCAGAGCAGTTAACATTTTTTCCAGTTTCCTTTAGCGTTTGAATATGCCTCCGAAGTTTATGTTTGTGCTCCCAAACTGGAAAAAAAATCTTCCGCTTTCATTTTTTATTTCTCAAACAAACACCCACAAAATGTTTTAAACCCGGTCGAAACTTATTTGTACCTTACTCATATTAGCCTGATGACGTTCCCGCTCAATATATCATATTCCAGCTTAGCACAATACATTCTCGCTCATGCACTCTATTATATCATATGGAAACTATGATGTTTCAAACAGTGCGTTCAGTATGAGAAGGTATAGATGAAAATGGGGCAAGTAACCGTTCTTACTCACCCACGCACACAAACAAACACTCACACACACAAACACACACACACACACATAAAGAGGGACAAAAATACACGCATAACAACTCAAACTCTATATTTTCAGTTCAAGCAGGAACAAGGGAAATTACATTTCACAAACAAGAAAAAAATCGAATTACAGGGCAATCAATTCAACACCATATTTTTCCATTTGCAAAATCACAATTACGTGATTGCCGATTCTAATTACCCTTGTAAAGTCGACTTTGACGACTCCTATCGAATAATTATTCGTATTTATAGCATCAGGCCATGTATCTACTGGACTCCAGGTCAAGTATTTCAGCATGAATGTATATTGATAAAAACTATCAATGTAAATAATCATTTGATAAATCCGGAGTTAATCACCCTACACACCTTCTTCACAAACTTCCTAATCATATGGCGTTCTTCGTCGGAGTGTCATGGATTCACAGCGCTTTTTAATTTTTTTTCTTGGACCTGAGCAAAATACGACGGACGGGAATATAGTTGTCAAACCCCGGAGTTCAGATATCAGACTGCTTTTAAATATATTATCGAGGAACCATTGTGTATAATACATTCCCAAATACGTGTAGTCATTTGCCTGTGTGGAACTGTAGTGTATATTCAAATTTAATAAAATAATGGCCGCTGCTTTTATTCGGTTTAAATTATGAATGGTCCTTGATTTCACGAAACTGTCATTTCTGTAAGTATGGTAGCAAGAACAGACGGATATTAAAGGGCTCCTTCCCAAAGAAATCTGATCTCTCTTAATTCATTTACGAACGTCCGTACACCACGAACTCAAAGTACATCCGTTTACATTTAATGTCAACAAGTATACGTACTTGGTATCGAAAATCTACCATTTATCAAAATGCTTTAGAGAGTTTTAAATCTTAAAAAATCTTTTTTATTATCTTTAAATCTTAAACTCAATATTGCAATCAGGAAATTTTTGACATTTTTGCCCTTTTGCCTCCCCAATCCGAAATATGGATCGACGCCAATGTTTGGTGATCACAGTGGATATGTGGATCTCCAATTCGTCTTACTGACGAATTAGGGTCTAGTATTTATTCTAAATTCTGAAATGATAAACTACACATAGGCAATTGAATTTGGCGTCTGCAATAATGCCAGCTGATTTCGTATGAACTTATGACGGCGCCCTTTCCCGAATCTTATACTACCGTAACGGTGATTGCCTGCTTAAGGTAACGGTCTCCTAATTAAAATATGCATGAGGTTCTTCCTACGCGGAGCAGCGGTCCTTTCAGCTGAAGTCCCACCAAAACGATGTCTTGATACAATATCATGCCGTTTATTTGTCTTGTTTTACTTTCTTAGTGCCGGTTAAGGTAGATGCAATGTCTGTACAGTTAGTGAATGAGATGGCTTTTAGCCTGTGTGCTTTGAGGAAAATGTAATCATGTTTTCTACTTCACAGGAGCGCAGGGAAAAAGTTTATTGGAAAGCAAGATGTACCTTTAAAATGAGATGAAATTATCTGAATTAGTGAATAACATATTTCTAAAAAAAAATCAAGGTCTGGGGTAATTTCAAATTTGTCGAAAAACAGTGCCGACAATTGACGAAATTAACATAGATCCCTGTGGTCCAAGGAATTAGTACGCCGCTACCTTAACAAACGCGTTTGTCTCCTGATACATTTGTATGTTTTTTTTTATATTGATAATGAGTAGGTTTTGTTGTTGGTTTTATTTTTTTTAATCCACTCTTGTTTCTGTGTGGAAATATGATTCGTTTTTTAAATGATGAATCAAGTTTAGAGCAATTATTTTTTATGCACCTGGGTTTAATCCCCACGAGTATTCTTTTCGAATCTTTTTATCCATCGGAGCAAAATATGGAATCTGACATCAGTGAGTTTTATTGAAAGTATACAGTTGGTTGAACAGACGGCGTGATTGCCTTGTGGTTAGAGCGTCCAGCCTCATGATTGGAAGTTCTTGGGTTCGAGAAAAGGGTAATAATATACATTTATGTTATGCAGGGCCCGGTGTAGAGCAATCTATTTGACTGAAGTGGCTACCCTGGGTAAATAAGACATTATTATTATTTGTATCATCATTATTATTATCATTATTATCATTATTATTATTATTACTATTATTATTATTATTATTATCATTATTATTATTATTACTATTATTATTATTATTATTATTATCATTATTATTATTATTATAATCATCATCATCATCATCATCATCGTCATTACTAGTAGTAGTAGATTCATCATTATTATTATTATCATCATCATCATTAATTTTACTAGTAGTAGTCGTAGTAGTCGTAGTAGTAGTCGTAGTAGTCGTAGTAGTAGTAGTAGTAGTCGTAGTAGTAGTAGTAGTATCATAATTATTGGTAACTTCCAGTGTTATGGTTACTAGTTTGAGTGTTAATACTCATACTTGTTTTCGGTTGAAGAGGAAGTAACTGCCCCAAGTATACAAATTCATTTGTTGCAACACTGAGAACAAATTAAAAATAAACATATACAACAAATGACTAAAATGAGTGAATAGATCAGGGAAATCATACATACGTACTTATTAGTTAAAGCAATTTTTTTATGCTTTCTTGTGAAGTATATGATTTACATTGTGCGCTGCACGTGAATGCGTACGCCAGCTTAATTTTTGTTTTCATGAAAAGTATGATTTTGTAAACTCTCTTTATTTTTTTCCTGGTAATTAAAATCCCATGATGATTCCCCTGGGCTTTAATTTTCAGTATTACTATGACCTGTTCTCTTGAGAGGTGTAATCGGTGCAGTGTATCACTATGGTTTATCTTTTGTCAAAGCAAATGAACAAAGTCCGAAAATGTTATCTGATCTATACATAGATAAAGGCCATTGATAGTGGTCATTTTTATGGTCACTCAGAACGGCTATCAAAAAGAAAATTGGCATCCACAGTAATTTCCTCGTCAAGGCGGCTAGTATGGTCCATTGTACTGGACCTAATGGTAGATTTTAGTCATCTGTTCCTTAATAAAGTGGACCAAAAATAGTCAATTTCTTGATTTTATTCAAATCATCCGACGCGATGCCACAGAAAACCTTTCTCATCGATCTTATCCAACAATATTATTACAGGAAGCGCGTTAGCTTGTTTATACTCTAAACGCTTTGAACAACCCCCTTTCCATCCCGCAATTAGGACATATAAAATACAAGGAAAAAAAACGCCGTTTCTCTTACTATGGTCCCTATTGGTTTAACAAGCTCCCACATAGGGTTCAAACTCCCTTTTACTAGCTCTATTAAAAACAAGCCGTGCCGTCAACTACTTCACGTTTTATGATATGGCTTTACTTAGTTATCTTCAAATTTTTGTGATATTTGGAACCTAAACTAAAACTTCAATTATCCCCCTTTCTGACCTTTTACTCAATATTTACTTCTCATTTTTACTTCTTGTAATCTCTCTAAATTCATATAGCCAAGCGAAACTTCTTTTATCAACTGACTGCTATCGTGGGGCGTAGGTTCGAGGAAGCTGTTACACTTTTATGTGTCTGTACTCCTAATGTTTTGTTTAATCACAGTTCTTGCAACTTACTAACTTATATACTATTATGCTCGATGGTGCCCGCCACATAGTATTCACTTCAGTAGTTTTATTTCATGTTCGTTTGATTTTTAAATGTCAGTATTATTTGTTAACATAGTATTGTTTTGTGTCACTTCAATTATTTATTGATTTGCAAGTGTTATTGTTGTTTGGTTGCACTTTTTTATTGAACTGTAATTAAATGTATGATTTATACTCAGTTTAATCATTAAGTGTTTTGCTTATTTAAATATATATATATATATATATATTATATTAGTAAGTCTACCCCATTTTTAAGTATTGCAATGAATGTAATTGTAAAGATAACTTTTTATGTGATCTTTTGTGACTTTATATTTTTATACAGCGTGAACCAGAAAAAAAATGTCCCTCACACAGAATAATTACCAAAATCAAGTTTTTACTCAATTAAATTTACATATTTAAAAAGCCCATTTAATTTTGTAGCCCCTGTGAAAATTGTAAAGGTCTCGCTTTATTGGTTTTGAATACAGAGGCTCTTATGTAACAGCGGTGCTTTCCAGCCCATTCGAAGTTCGATAAAAAGTAATGCATACCACAGGCATACCATACCCTGTTCTTGCTTTTGTTATTAAGTAACTAAAGTCAAATTCATTCATTTTTTCTTTAAATGGAAACCAGTCAAAGTTCAATTTTACTGGTCGTGTTTCCTTTCACAGAGTGTGTTCCGCTTATGGTTAGTCCTTTAATGTCCAGGTCCTAAACTGTTAAGCTACTGTCACACTGCGCCGTCTAACGATTCCGTCTGAAAGACGAACGCGTACTAACGTACGCGTTCGTTTATTGGACGTTTATTAAACGTTTATTGGACTTTTTAATTCGTTTTTCAACAGGATTACAAATTTATCTAGACGTTGACAGACGGTACTTTTTCAATCTGTTCCATTCTATTGTATTCCATTTGCCACCGTCTGACACCGTCCGAGGTAAATATTTGAGACGGAGGCAGACGGAATCGTTAGACGGCGCAGTGTGACAATAGCTTTAGCATGTTTAGTGTTCTCCGGCCTGCACATCCTTGCACCTGATTTCCATTCAGGTTGATACATTGATGCACTGCAAACTTGGAATGGGCTGAAAAACACTGCTGTTACATAATAGACTGTGTATTAAAAACCAATAAAGCAAGATCAATGAAATTTTCACAAAAGTTAGAAAATAAAATGGAGTTTGTATATCTGAACACTGACTTCAGAATTACATTTGATTTTGGTTTTAATTCAGCAGTCTATCAGAGGGATATTTTTTTGGGGGGGGGGGACACGCTGTATATGCAGGGCTTTCTTGTAAAGCATGTCTACTTTGTCAGTGGACCTGAATGAAATTACCCTGCAAAAGAAATACTTCAATAAATACATATATAAATAAATTATGGCGGGAAAGATTCGGGTCCTAAAATCGGCTTGTGCACGCATCACTTGCTCTCTCGGCCCATTTCTTACTGTACAGCTCTTCACAAGAACATCATCCAGTCCGACAAGTTCACGCAGCCGTGTCATCCGACCGGGCATTGCAGGTGGCCAGGTCGTCCTTGTCTTGACTTGAATCACCTTATTTCAATTTTAGTGAGTTCAAAGTCCACTATAGGATTAGTGATATTTGTCTGATGAGTCCTACGAGCTTAGCTTGTGCTTATGCTGAATTGTATAGCTTCAGGAATTTAGATGAGGAAAATGAGCCAGTGGCATGGGGGAGTCGGGGTATGGGCAAGAGTAGAGCTCAAAACAGGTCATGTTTAGTGCAGCCTCCATTTCTGACTAACTAAATTTTCAGATTTAATTAATAGTTTCATGTATGGTTGAGCATTATCAGCTTTATGTTGCCATTTGGTACATTTTGTGTTATACAATATCCGTTTCTTCCATGTTTCAATTTCCTCATGTGATACATTTGTATAATTTCCTAAAGTTTTCCATTGATTGTATTCATGTTGCTTCCAACTGCAACATGTCATAATAAGCACACAAACTTTAATTTAATGTGTGTTTTTTTTTAACAAGGTCTTGTGCTAATCCGGTTGTAGTTATGGTGTGTACGGTAGTTTTTTGTGGCATTTTATTTGCTCTTAAAGTAGTGAAACATGATAAGATGACCATAAAGTGGTCATAACATCACGTGTGCTATCACGCTAGGTTATGGTGTTACGTAAAAATTGTTTGCCAAGATCACCAGTCTAGCAGACGTTCAACTTGCTGCTTCAGTTTTTACTTTAAATGTCTTAGTGTTAAACAGTAAATTCGATCTTCTATCAGACTAGTACGAAATATGGCTGCAAATTCAATGCATTTCGAAGAATATTACGAGACAGGGACTAAACCTAAGACTTGGTCTACTGCTCAACTGCTCGCTGCATGCATCCTTGTAACCATCTTGGTGGCCACTCTGTGCACCACCCTCACGTTCTTCCTCCATCCAGACTACAGCAGTTCGACAGGAGATGGGCCACCCTTAGTCCCACCTACTTCCATTGCGGTACCTAAAACTCGCATTAACTGCATGCCGGATCGTGGTGCCAACCCCTCGGAGACGGCCTGCCAAGGACGAGGGTGCCTGTGGCAACCATCGGACGTGCAGGGCGAACCGTGGTGCTTTTTCCCCGAAAACTACGGCGCCTATCGCGTCGTGAAAGAAGACGTCTTCAGTTGGGGGATGAGGCTGAGGATGGAGCGAAACGCTAATCTGCCTTCTTTCTTTGGTAATGACATAGCAACCTTCTAACTTAGGATTATCGAATACTAGCGAGATGATCGCCTTCATTTAAGATGTAATTAGCGATCTTTCTAAGGTTTGATTGGCGGAACACTTTTCGTCAATATGATCATTTTGTATAGAAATAACAATATCCCGCCTCTGCGCAGCTTTCATCAACATCGCTACCGCCATTACGAGTAGTATTGCCATCATCAGAAGCATGATAAATGTTTGAAGGAAATACGACTAATACTTTTTAGTATTCCTGATTGCAATTAATTGTATCCCTCAGATGACGAAGTCTACATAGGATAGTTTGTACAGCATCATTACACTAATGATTTTATTACGTCTTAATTTTTCCTAGTTGCAACAAAAGCCCGAATATCGCGCCTATAGTTGTGTGGAGGCCAGTACTCTTGCGACGCCCCGAAAAAAAAGAAAAAAAGAACCCTTCTCTGGGTGTCGCAAACAGCGCCAACACACGGCTAGACGCGACATTACGGCTATTGCTGAAAAAAATCGGCAAGAACCCAAATTTATTTTTTATGTGCTCGATACACCCTCGTCGGATTTCATTCAAATCAGCTACATAAATTAAGCATGGGAAAAACTAGAGGCCTATTGTTTTGGTGACTGCATCCTTATTTTCCCGAATTTTTTTAGACAAAAGGTTGTTTTTTAAAGGTCTTTATGTGCATTTTACAAGCTATTGAATGGATTTTTTTTTCCAATTTTGGAACATTGTTCCTCTTGGACTGTAGGGCAAGGCCATTTATCGTGATTTTCCGTAGTCTCATCAGTGATATTTTCAATCCCTAATGATTATTTTTTTTCAATATTGCTAAACCCGTAAATCAGGTTTATTATCCTACTGCTATTTGCGCGTTTTTGAGAAAATTAATTAATTATGACGGTTATTTATAATGTTCTGACCAGATACATTTTATCAGTGTACAAACTACCACAGACTTTCACCGTGTGCAAAAATAAATTGCGTGGCTGGAATTTCACGCCGTCACATCCGCGTTCATAATCTAGGGAGTGATTGACAACCTATGTAGTCACAATGCTTCTGTGAGTCCGCAGATGTTTGAATACTGAATAGGAACTTCGGTGAGGCGCAACCATTGTATAAATAACGGAGGACTGCGTGAATTCATTGAAAAGCATATCTGGTATACATACATACGTACGCAGGATTTTCCAAGGGGGGGGGGTAAAATCATATCCGTTCCCAGCCAAACAAGCGAAAAGCGGTGGGGGGAGGGGGGAGGGGTGAGGCCGGACGCGTCGGGAAGAAGTTTTAGCAAGTATCGTTTTTCCTCCGGCCAAACTCATCAAGGCGTCAGCTCGACAGGGCTTTGGGGTTAAGGCCCCCCTCCCCCCGTCCCCACCCAAAAAAAAAAGAAACCTCAGCCGCCCCCCCCACCCCCAGCCCCCAAAAAAAAAATCGGAAGAATTTTTTCTGTTTACAATGAAATTATTAATTAATACCCCTTAAACATGTTAAAAAAATGGACCACGGATTTAGAATGAAAACTGATCAGTCACGGAAACTCCGGCGACTCGGGAGAACAAAAACTGGCTTGCGCTCTCATCAAGGAGACGTCGCGGCGACGTGGCGGAGACGTCTCCGAGACCTGCTGAAGACATCTCCCAAGTCGCGGAGACTAATCAGATAATCAATATTTATTTATTGGTCATTAATTTGATGAAAAGGTCGCGGCGACGTCGCGGAGACTTTCCCGAGACTTTTGAGACCATTAGGCGACTTGAGTTAACATCGATTCATAATAGCTTTGATGGAAGAGTCGCAGTGACGTCGCTGAGACGTCTTCTTGAGACTATCTGGGAATCAAATGAATGAATGAATCATTGCCCCAACTGATCAGTCGCAGGAGTCGTGGCGATGCCTCCCCCATTGAGATCGGGGCCTAAAGTTTGGCAATTTTAGGGTCGGCATTTTGTTAATGAATTATCTTACTAAATGGGTGTCGGCTTTTGACAAACTAATGCATAAAGTTCTGAACACAATGTACCGCGTTCTTAAAGTCGAGTTAACCTAGATATCAGTCTGACTCTGGTTTAGATGTGGTCTATATTGGAACGAGGTTGAAAATTTAATATTTGAAGTTCTGTTTAAAACCAAATTTTCAGAAAAGTCAATCGCTGTTAAAGCCATAGGCTAACAGTGACCACAGATTTTCAAAATGTGAGCTAATCCGCCAAGCTCTAAGTGTCTTTGATACGATCTAGAAATGAAGCCTTGAAAAAATTGTATTTCAAAATGTTGATTTAGTGCTTTAAAAATAGTTAAAATCTAAAAACACGCAATTTTACCGGATTCAACTGCCCATTTCCTTCCAAAGATTTAGTGTGTGTAGATCTAGGCTATTTTATCCTCCGCCGGAGTGGACACTCTTTATTCATGCATATGTTGTCAGTGGCAGCATAACTTTCCAAACTTTTGTATTCTAGAGTGTTCATTTATCCATTTAAACACCATTATATAGCTCAGATATCAAAGTTTGAAAGTTTATTTAAAGCCCCGCAATGTTAGCCTATTACTTTAAACCTGATATTGACTTGGCTTCCTGTTTAACTCCGACTTACATCAGCTTGAATCTAAGTAATATAATTATAGTCAGACCAGCGTTCAGAAAAAACTGGACTTGTCGTGCTTATGGCCAATATTTTTCTTTGTCAGTTTGTAACATTTCACACTACCCTACAGAGGTAGTCGAATAAATCATTATTCAACGATTACCTGTACATATACGAAACACTTTTGTTATATCAAAAGTAATTTTTCATGCAAGCCAAACCATGGTCCAAGCAGCAGAATTGGAATGTTGATCTGGTTCAGTCTAACAAAAACTTACTTCTGGGATATTTGAGGAGTCAAACTGTGATTACGAGGTGATAAAGGTGAAAAATCTGAATTAACAAAAAATGAAATGAAGAAATAAAATGCACACGAATTGGGATTTATGCTGATTGCAAGACTTGTTACTCTTGACTTACGATGCATTTAAGTTTACCAGTTATGATTATTTGTTAAGACTTTTGTACAAATCAGAGAGAATGAATTTATAGGTATAAATTTATTGATAAACAATGAAATATTGGTGACATCATCAAGTTAAACATCACAAAATTTGTAAATATCCACAGATATATGACCCAAAGAATGCACGATTTGAGGTTCCCATCGATATGCCATCTCGTCCTAACACCAGAGCATCAGATCCGAAATATCGAATCACTTACAACATGGATCCATTTACGTTGACCATTTCCCGAACGTCTACTGGAGAAATCCTGTAAGTACGCTTGTCAAGTCGTCAATATTGCAATGCCCTCATTCCTCTTAAGTGACGAAATATTTGAAATGGATATCAAAATATAGTTATAAATTTGGTAAATTGTTGAAACAACATAATTTTCATCACTCGTATTTGAACTTAAAGTATTCATCTCCTTTAAAAGAAAACGATGTAATTGTTGATATTAATCAATTCGAAATAGAACAGTTCAGTCAGGAGTAAAACAAACAGTGATAGTAATAGAAAGACTGTATACTGCAGCGGCTAAGACTATTTTAGCAGCGATAATACGAAACATCCAGCAGCGGTAACAACAATGACGACTCCAGCAACACTGCCGTACAATGGCAAAATTAGGCAGCTACAAATCACTCAATTTGAGTTATTGATATTTTTCTAAAACTTATTTAGCGAAATTTGGAGCTGACATAATCATTCTATGGAAACTATGTCAAACTGCAGAGAAATTGCATGGGGGACGTAAATTACTCATTTCTAAGAAATGACACTATGTCACTTGCTTGCTTTTGCCAAAATTGGGCAAATTATTACTACTACCACCACACCACCACCACTACTTCTTCTACTACTACTACTACTACTACTACTACTACTACTACTACTACTGCCACTACTTCTACTACTACTACTAGATCTACTCAAATTTGCACGCCTAAATGGTGTAATGTACATAACCAAATTTGCAACCCTACATAGCGTGACATAATGAGAAAAGACGTCAACGACGCCCGAGGCCTGGAAAAGGGACCCTTTCCGGCGCTTTTTCCGGAAACGGGTGCACAGCAGGCCATGGGGAGAGGAGAGTGACTTCCGGGTTTAGAAAGTTTAGGAAATGTGTAACGTTGAATTTTTTAAGCAAATTTCTTGCGTAGTGGAAAGAAGGAGATACGCAGTTCTACCAGTTGCGGACGTAATTAAATAAAGAATCCTCCCTACGTAATTACCTTACTGTTTTATCCATTTATTTTACTAGGTGGGACACTTCAATCGGAGGGTTGATCTTCGAAGATCAGTTTTTGACAATTTCGACTCGCTTGCCATCAAGTAACATCTATGGATTTGGAGAAAGTGAACACCACAGCTTTAGACATGACATGAACTGGCAAACATGGGGAGCGTTTTCGCGAGACCAACCGCCATCTGTAAGTCATATGGGGTCCGCCCGCTAGTCATAAGGACCGCTATTCATAAAAAAAAGTTATTCATAAGGACCGCTATTCATAATAAGACATAAGGGTCGCAGTTCATAAGGGTCATTATTCATAAGGACCGCTATTCATAAATAGACATGAGGGTCGTTATACATAATAAGTCATAAGGGTCACTATTCATAATACCAAATCAGGGTCGTTATTTATAAGGGTCCCTATTCATAATACAAAAAGAGGGCCTTTATACATAAAGATCAATATTCATAAGGGTCGCTAGTCATAATCGAAGAAAAGGGTCGTTATTCATAATCAAAGAAAAGGGTCGTTATTCATAATCGAAGAAGAGCGTCGCTATTCATAATCAAAGAAGAGGGTCGCTATTCATAATGTATGGGAAGGGTCGTTATTCATAATCATAAAAGAGGGTCGCTATTCATAATCAAATAAGAGGTTCGCTATTCATAATCAAAGAAGAGGGTCGCTATT
>JZLH01S0033735.1:10538-22093 GCA_001188425.1 Eucidaris tribuloides
TTTACCCTGTTTCCTGGATTTGGCAGCCAGCAACCATGTACCTTGCGAACATGACTCGGAGCCTATTGTTGCGCCCGAGCAAGATATTGTGTGCAGACAGCCGTGCGTGAACCTTATTGTTCAGCTCGTCCTCCAGTTCCTCAAAATGGATTCATTCTAAATATCACGCTAAAACAGGTATGTTTTAATTCTGCTTGTTCTCCGGCATACATTTATCATTTTATACGCATGAGGTGTCAGATAAAAGAGAAATTATGAATTTTTATGTCATACTTTGTTTCTTAAAAATAATTACATTTACTAACATGAAAATGCACTCAAAGATGGAATATGCGCGTGCAAATTGAAATTTTGGTAGCACCAATATCCATTGTTTTAATTCAATAATCATGATAATGCGTTGAACGGTGAATTAAAAGTTATGTATCAAATGAAAGAAGAGGAACAGAGCTTTACAATCATACCTAATTCATTGAAGAAATTATTCATTATGAATATTTTTGCCATGAAATCCGGTTTCCTTTTTTCTGGGACACACTGTATGGTCTTAGCTATGATTGTTGAAATATTATTGAAGTTACAACCAATTTGTCTCCATAAAACAAACTACGATATATTTCATATTTGCATACAGCAAGTACAGCGACATCTATGGGAAGGTTGAAATATTACTCTTCAATATTTACATTATATCATTTTATTTGGCAAAGACATTCAACAGTACGATAACAGTGTAACAGAAAATACAGCAACTACACTGTAAAAAAGTGGTGTTAAAATTACACCAGTCGGTGTTGTGAGAGGACTGCACCAAGCATTTAACACCAGTGTTAAATTCATGGTGTTAGTTCAACACCCATCGGTGTTAGTCCCAACACCCATTGGTGTTATTATAGCACATTCTCATTTGTTATAATATCAACAATATTTGCATGGTGTTACACTCAAACTCCATGGTGCATTTTTAACACCTGAGGGTGTGGTCCTCTCACAACACCGACTGGTGTTGTTTTTGACACCGTAGTGTTTACAGTGTACTGGAGCGTGAGGATCAGAAGATGCTAGTTACAGTAAATAACTGTGGGAAAATGCCATCATTTCCAATTTCAGGGGTTATGAAGTAGTACAAAATTACAATTACGAAATTACGGACAGCAGAAAATAAGCATAGTGTATAACATGAGCGGCGATGCGGCAATTTTTTTTTCCTGAGGGAACGTTCCCCTCCCCCGATCCTTAAAACTCATTATTTATTTTCTTTTTTATAGCATTTTTAAAAATAGATTTTGTATCTACAAATTAGTGTTCAAAAGGCAAACGCGATTGAAATAGATTATTAAACTTTGTTAATGCAGATGCGGGGGGGGGGGTAGGGGTGGGTAAATTTATACTTTCCACTTTTTAGCAATGACAATAATTTATGACACGCGTTTTTTTCAGTATTTCGTCATCCTTGCCCCCACCCTACTCGATACGTGGAATCGCTGCTACTGTTACATGACACCAATCATTGATAGAGCTGTACTCTTAACCCTATGGCTACGCTGTAAAAACTTATCATATTTTTACGGGGAAATCCTAATAAAAAAAATCAAGTTTCAAGTTTCATTTATTTCACATCTCTCATAAAAAATACACAAACAAATATAAACATTTAAAAACAATCAATAACAATATACAATACAAAATTATCAAATTGAACGAAAAAAAAACATGTAGTGGATTACGATTATTACGGTTATTTAAATGTAATTTTTACGGTAGACCCAATTTTACAGTGAAAACCACTGAAAATAAGTGTATACCGGTCTTTCACTGTAAAACGCTTACTTTTAGTGGTTTTCACCGTAAAATTTGGTCTACCATGTAAATTACATTGAAATAACATTAATTAATTGTACGGTTTCATGTACAAATACGATATATTTTATATAGTATACGGGAACCGCAAGTACCGACCTTTACTCCATGGAAATAAGGAAAACAAAACTATTTTATTATAATACGTAGGTCTAAATATGATAACCAAATACACCCACCACCAAAACTTAATAACCAAATACCAGACTTGTAGTACCCGTAACTGTACACATACCCGTACCCGCGAGTCCAAAATTCGGGACACATACTATACCCGTAGGCCCTACCCTATACCTGTACCCATACCCATGCTTACAGATCCCATAAGCAGGGGCGTCGATCCATGTTTCGGATTGGGGGGGGGGGGCAAAACTGAAAAAAAAATCACAATTTTCGGCGCGCTCCGGGCGCCCAAATTGCAATACAGAATTGTGAAATTCACAATTTTGTATGATTAATCACATTTTTATGCTAAGTTTAAGGGTTTTATAGTGCTTTCCAATGCTTTTTAAACATATTCTTGCATTGCAGGTTATGAATTTTCAAGTTGTCAAAATTATTGGGGGGAGGGGCAAATCGATATGTTTGCCCTCCCCCCATTATTTTAATTGGGGTGGCAACTGCCCCCTTGCCACCCCAGGATCGACGCCCCTGTCCGTAAGATATATACCCATGGTCATGTACCCGTATCCACACCCGTACCCATGGTCTCGTAACTATGACTGGCGGGAACCACACTACAAGTCTGCCAAATACCTACAACCCAATCCAAAATTCATGATAACTTGATAATCAATTTAAATTCACATCACCAGTATATATTTGATACCGTAACCCTGTATAAGCATGGTATGTAACTACAAATTCGTACTCGTACCCGTACCCATGCTTCAGTCTGGCTCTGTACCTTGTACCCGTACCCACACATCCGCACCCGTACCCGTGCCTGTACCTGGTGCCGTGACTGGGACCCACACTACAAGTCTGCCAAAATACCTACCACCCAATCCAAAATTCATGATAACTTGATAATCAATTCAAATTCACATCATCAGTATATATTTCATCCGGTAACCCTGTAAATACATGTCTAGTTTGGAACTATGTTCTCGTTTATTATCAAAAACAAGTTAGACTGAAGATTTTTAGTTTTCCAGATGTTGAGGTTAAGCGAGACGTTGTTAACGAATTTGTAACCAAAGTATTATGTTTTGTTTTCATTTATTCCTAAAAACATGAATTATACAATGGATTTTAGGAACATTAAATCACTAACTTAAATGTGTGGGGTCACTTATGTAATGTAGTCCATTTTGGTAAAAAAAAAAAAAAGTTGCTCGCGCAGTAAACCGCGGAATTTGCCTGAAAATCCACATAATAATACATTATACAATACATTATTTTCTAAAAGTGTAAAATCGGATAGGTTTTGAAGATGTGGTGTGTTGTGCTTTACAACGCATATTCATATAGGGATATTCTTATTGGAGTTTGTTTTTCAGGAATTTTAACGTTCAACTCCATCACTGGACGACTGAGTATGCACTGTTATTTCTGCAGAGTCAAATTTGACTGTTTAAATGGAGTCAGCTTGGAGCTTACTCTATTCCAAGTTAAAGTGACTCGGATTTCCGAATTGCGTGGTGTCGAATGAGAATCGAAATAAATCGAGTCAAAGTAACTCAGAAATCCGAGTCACTTTAACTCATCATAGAGTAGGCGCCCAGCCGATGACTCCATTCCGAGTCAAATTTGACTCGGCAGAAATAAGAGTATGATGTGGGTTGGCGCCACCCGCCCTCCTCCCACTCATGCTTTTAAAACGATATTATCGACATCACACAAAAGAGCGCCACCAATGGTAGTACCACGTATGAATACGCCATCTTGATATCGGGAGCCGATCCTGTGCAAGGTTGCATGGTCCCAGGAGGAGGGGAATTGCATGCATTATCTTCATCGTCCTTGTAGCACGCGGCGTACCGAACGACGTGTGCGATGTAGTTCTGTTCATGGACACCATGGAAGAGGTGTGCCCAGGGTCCGAGGGCGTAGATACCAACGTCATCACCTCCGTGCGTCTCCTCTATGATTGGACTCGCGGCGTCCTGGAGAAACTTGTCAGCATCTACAGGTGAAGGCAATGAAAACACATCCAAAAGAGACGTTACATTTTTGTGCACGACTAGGCCTGACAAAAAGAACATCAGTTTAACGACAATATCACGTTCAGATTTTTTTCTGGATCCCATAGTTAACGACATCTTTAAACAATGTTTCCGGTTACCAACCCCGACCCCCCCCCAAAAAAAAAAAAAAAAAACTACACACAGTATGGGTGGTTTGTAACTACTTTTCAACGATGATACAGTAATTAGTGTGGCTATTTCTCATCAGGTGTGACAATAGACACAAAGTTCTCGAAGTGAAAATAGTAATATTTGGGGTTGCAAACAAAGGTCCAAAGAGTAAACGCTTTGGAAAGTAGCCTATAATCCCAAAGAAAGTGTTCTTTTCACCGACGACTCTTGAAATAACTGTCGACAGAATGACGCCTAGTTTGGAAGGATCATTAGTCGCAAGGTCTATAGACTTTGAAACGGACAGCCAGCAGTCCCAATGGTTTTGTTGTTGGAAGGGTATTTTTTTGACATGTATTGGGTCAACGGTCCAAACGTTAAGGTTGGAAGGGTCAATGATTCAAAGGGTCAGGGGTTGGAATGGTCGAATGTCCAAACGAGTCAATGGTTGGAAGTGTCGACCATCCCACAGGTCAGTGGTAGGAATGGTCAATGATTCAAAGGGTCAATGGTTGGGAGGGTCGATAATTCCAAAGATCAGTGATCGGATGTTTCGACCATCCAGCAGGTCAGTGGTTGGTAGTGATGATCCAACAGGTCAGTCGTTGAAATGGTCGATGATCCAAAGAGTCATTCGTTGGAATGGACGATGGTCCAAACTTTAAGGGTCAGTCGTTGGAATGGTCGAATGTCCAACGGGTCAGTGATTGGAAGGTTCGATGATCCAAAGGATCAGTGGTTGGAAGGGTCGATGATCCAAAGGATCAGTCGTTGGAATGGTCGATGATTCAACAGGTCAGTCGTTGGAATGGCCGATGATTCAACAGGTCAGTCGTTGGAAGGGTCGATGATCCAACAGGTCAATGGTTGGAATGGTCTATGATCCAACAGGTCAGTCGTTGGAATGGTCGATGGTCCAAAGTGTCAGTGATTGGAATGATCGATGATCCAAAGGGTCAGTGGCTGAAAGAGTCGATGAGCCAACAGGTCAGTCCTTAGATTGGTCGATGATCCAACAGGTCAGTCGTTGGAGTGGTCGATTTTCCAAAGGGAAGGTCGGAATGGTCGATGGTCCAACGGGTCAATGGTTAGAAGTGTCGACCATCCCACAGATCAGTGGTAGGAATGGTCAATGATTCAAAGGGTTAGTGGTTGGAAGGGTTGATGATCAAAAGGAACAGTGGTCGGAATGGTCGAAGATCCAGAGGGTTAGTGGTTGGAAGGGTTGATGATCCAAAGGGTCAGTGGTTGAAAGGTGTCGATGATTCAAAGGGTCAGTGGTTAGAAGGGCGATGATCCAACAGGTCATTCGTTGGAATGGTCGAAGATTCAAAGGGTCAGTGGTTGGAATGGTCTACGATCCAACAGCAACAACTCAGTGGTTGGAAAGGTCGACGATTCAAAGGAACAGTGGTTGCAAGTGTCGATCATTCAACAGCGACAGGTCAGTGGTTCGAAGGGTCCATGAACTAAAGGGTCAGTGGTTAAAAGAATCGATGATCTAAAATGTCAATGGTTGGTTGGAAGGGTCGATGATCCAAATAGTGATTGCAATGGAAGTGTCGATGATCAAACGGGTCATTGGTTCGAAGGGTCGATGATTCAAAAAGTCATTGGTTGGGAGCGTCATTTGATTGGAAGGTTTAGTGGTCTAAACGGGGATTGTTCATGATGGTTCAATGGACCAAGGGGTTTTAGGTTGAAGTTTAGTTGATCCTTCGTGATTTGTTCCTCGGAATCATAGATTGTTGCTATTGTTCTGACTTTTCTTTCCAAGTCCAGATAGTCATTGCTGGAATGGTCAGTGACCCAAGGGGTCATTGATTCAAATGGTAATTGACCCAGTGGTCATAAGTTTGATCCAATGTGTCATGGGTAAGTACCGATATGAAACTTTAATTTTAGTTCCAAACAATGCCCATTTGGACTAATGACCCATTCAAGTAAACCGGATATAAACATTTTGCCCTATCCACTCCTATGTAGGTCATTTTTCAACACTATCTGATAATCACATTGTTTAATCATCGGTCCCTTGAATATCATGTACGGTGATATGATATGTGCTTGTATGTGTTAACTGCCTCCTGTATACACTGTAGTAACTTAAGTAACAACATATGCTTTACATTTTCACGCCAATTAATAATTTGAGGAAATAAGAATAAATAGCGGATTGAGTTTCCATCGACTGCTTTACGTACTGTAATTGGATTCCAAATGGTTTGGTCGTTTCCCTGTCTCGTTGTAACTCTCTGCAAGGAGAATACCGCCAGGTCCGTTGCCATAAGTGAGTGTCAGGTATGGAAGGCTATCACTACCGTTATAATTATCATCATAACCTGGAAGGTAGAAAGGAATATATATAAGACACCACGTGTTCGTATCATGTTAAGTATAATTTATCATATTACAGGATATAATGTTTGTAAATTGTATTAAAGGTATTGGCTAACATTTGCCACAGTTAAAAAAATCTGAGCTACATGATTCCCCATGCTACCATTGTCTTTAATAAGGTCTAAAAATGACGCGCTGAAAAAAATTGTATTTCAAAATAATTATTTAGTGCTTTAAAAAAGTGAAAATCGTAAGTTGATCGGATTCACTTGCCCATTTTCTCCCATAGACTTACTGTGTGTACACCTACGCTATTTAAACTCGCCCCGAGTTTTAATTGTTTATTCATACATAACTTGCCATTGGCATTGTAACTTTCCAAACTTTTTTTATTCTAGGGTGTTTATTTGTCCATATGAACACTACTATGTAGTTCAGATATCAAAATTTCACAATTTTTAAATTGAAGCTCCACAATGTTAGCCTATCACTTTAAGTATATTTTACGTCTTCGCATACTTTATATGGTTGTCTCTGGTTTATAAACAAAAATATGTATGTGTACGTAGACGTAATGTGCTGTCATACCATTCATTCAGTTATTTTTCGATTCTCTTTTATTAGGGGCGACACCAGGGTAAAGTCTTAGGGAGGGCGAAAACTAATGGGGAGTGAAAATGTCCAATAGTCCTAAATTTCGTGAATTACACTGCAAAACCCCCATGATTTTCTGTGTTTTGGAAATTTTAGGGAGGCCGCCCCTTTTGCACCCCCGTGATGCCGTCTATGCTTTTCATAATTGTCTTTACTCTGAGTCAACTCTAAAGTACACTACCCAAAAGGCAAGATATTGTAAGCCCCTTTCCATATTTGTACCGCAATAGAGTGTGACCATTTAATGTTATTTTGGCCACCTCTGAATCTACATTAAATTAATGATTTATAATTGATGTGGAATAAGATAAGATTATCACATAAAAATTTCAACTCTTTTAAGCACAAATATCACCAATATCTCCCGAAAATGGGATTTCTCCGACTTGGGTATCCGCAAATTGTCTTTTTTCTGAATAATTTCCAAACTTGCTAAAGTGGATTTAGCGATTTTTGCATTCAAACTCTTCATTTACCGAAAATGGGGTTTCCCCGAGTGGGATATCCGCCAATAGTCATCGTGTGGGCGTGGTCAGCTGTCACTATTATCAGAGTATCGTCACTATTGGTCATCTCGACGGCCTTGGCTACAGCTAGGTCAAAGGCCAGGGTGTCCGCCAGGGCTGGCTTAGCGAAACCTTCGTGATGAGCGTGATCGATGCGTCCACCTGAGAATGGATAATTATTTGTTGAAAAATTGATAAGAAATAGTTTTTAAAAATACAAGTGAATATTCATGACTTATTTCAGAACAAAAACAACGTGAAGCGTATAGAGTGCAAGAGGTTGCATCATCCATCTTAATCATCATCATTATCATCGTCATCATCATCATCATCATCATCATCATCATCATCATCATCAGTGGCAGCAGCAGCACGACCAGAAGTATCATCCTTATAGTCAATATCTTCATCGCCATAATCACCTTCATCTTAAGCGTCATATTCGTCTTGTTCTTGTTCTTCTTCTTCATCACCATCATCATTATCATCATCACCAATCATGATTATTATCCTCTTCCTCCTCACCATCATTATCATCATCATCTTCCTCATAATTAGAATTATCATGCACTTCTTCTTTTCCATATTCTTCATTTTCTTCATTATTATTTATTACCATCATTATCATCATCATCATTATCATCATCATCATCATCATCATCATCACTATCATTATCGCTCTCATCGTCACCATCGTCATCATCATCATCATTAATTTTATCCTCTTCATCATCACTGTTAGATACTCTATCAAAACAAGAGAATTACGGCTTACCTATCAATTACTTTCAAGTTTAGCTATGTTAATTGCCCTAGTTGTATTTTCACTAAATGAATATAATTATCCATATTATACGTACACGTCACACAGCTAATTGCAAATGTAATATGTATTTAATTACCTTCAACCATTAAGAAGTAGCCGTTTTGGTTTTTCTTCAGTAAATTGATGGCCTTTTCGGTCATTTCTAAAATGGAAGGTTCACCAGCTGTATCATTGGGTCTGTCCAGTTCGTACTGCATGTGGCTCGGTTCAAAGAGACCTATTCGGAAATAAATTACAGATAAAAAATCAGTTAAATACGTTAAGAGAACTTGAGTATCCATTTGACACTTAGTGGTATTTTGGCATTAAAGACACAGGTTAGCATTGTGGAGCTTCAAATAAAAAAAAAAGAAGTCAAACTTTGCTATCTGAGCTACATAGTAGTGTTTGAATGGACAAATAAACACCTTAGAACACAAAAGTTTGGAAAGTTAAGCTGCCACTGGCAAGATATGAATGAATAAACAATTAGTACTCAGGTGGAGTACAAAAACCTAGATCTGCACACAGTAAGTCTATGGGGGAAATGGACAGGTGAATCCGGTCAACTTCTAGATTTTCACTTTTTAAAGTACTAAATCATTTTGAAATGCAATTTTTTCAGGGCTTCATTTTAAGATGTTATCAAAGACACTTGGAGCATGGAGGATTATGTAGCTCACGCACATTTTTTTAAAACTGTGGTCCTTGTTAGCCTGTGGCTTTTAAAGTCGAATTGTTTACGTTATTGAAACAATCGTTTGTCATTTCATTGAATGAAATCTAAAATGTATTGAAGATGTAAAGTTATAGTCTAGGGCTAGCCAACTACATATATGATGAAAAGAAAAATGTCGATTTCCAGCACGAGTGAAATGAAAAACTTTACGCTCAAGATCAAATTAAAATATTATTGACAAACATGATGAAGACAGAACGAACTTTATAGCCCAAGTATAGTATTGGTCGATTCGACAATTTTTTTTCGTCAGTCGTTCAAAAGTATTCTATTGGCACCCCATACATCGCAAAACAACATCATACCCACTGAAAATTGTTTGTAGTGACAAATTGTGATGCTTGAATTATCAGAGAACATAGTGGTATGTACATTACCCATGGGAAATGTCGGGGGTCCTCACTCACGGTATTTTACATTTTAAGTAATGTCTTAATAATGGGAAAGTGTCAGAGCGAGCAATTTTGATAGACTATAAAGGCTTATCTAAAAACATAATTGCAAAGAATTTCATTTTTTTTAACCATTTACCAAAACTTTACTTGGATTTTATTGCACCCGAAATAAGAAAGATAGTCAAGATAAGTCAAGATAGTAACCCAAAGCTGGGAAACATCTTTCCAGTCTGTAGAGAAAATTTCGTAGAAGTGTAAATCATAATTAGCAAAAACAGTGATATGGTTTAGTCCAGCTGTTTTACGTCCTTTTAGTCATGTTAATGTCACCATGCAGTGTCTGTTCATTACCTAACAGATACTCGGTAGATGTTGGATCGACTTCATCGAAAGCGGTCTGATTCCACACGTAGCGAGCTGAGTCTTTTCCAGAGAGCCACGTTGCTATCATATCGCGGCCATCCTGACGGTCACCTGTGACATTTTCCTGACCGTATTCAGGATCGAACGTTGTATTGGGGAGGAACCAAGAGCGACCACCTCCTAGGATCAGCTACATCGTTACCGAAGAGAAAACATAATGTTGAATTAAGGTTAAACCAAACTCACGTTTTTAAGGAAAATGATAGGATTGGAAGAAGTTCCCACTTAAAAATGCAATGTAATTAAAGTTGCCTCTGTGAATATGTCACGGTCAAAATTTCATCCTATTTCTACGATCAAAAAGTGCTATTGTAATTAAATTTGTCGTGAAGCTTTCTGTGGTTTGTATTTCTATCAGGTTCATAATTAATACTGTCAAATAAACACAACCAAAACAGTAACTACTCCCTTTTCCAAAATACCATAACTATTTAAAGAAAAGGTTTTGAGCAAATTAATTTGGCAAGGATATTTCTGCACTAATTGACTAACTTCTGTGTGAAAATATGATTGATCCGTCAAGTCATGCATGAGTGAGCACGTATCAAAGGCAAAAATGTCACTTTTCAAAAATCACCAGGATCATTTTGGGGGGATTTGTGATGCAGAATTTTGAGAAATTCTGTTTCTGTTGAATATCTACTAAGTTAATTATCTATCGTTTGACCCCTTACACCTCTTTTGGCACTTTTCGCACATTTTACGCTTCAGTGAGCTCAGTTTGAAAATTTCCATCTTTCCTCAATTTTGAAATTGTAAAATCCATTAAGTTTATTGGGAAAAAATGAAATCCGATATTTTCCAAAAAAAAATGTATATTTACATGTTGTACAAAATAATATAAAAAGTTGTAACCATGTCATGGTTCAGTGAGCACACTTTATAAATAAAGCAAAAAAAATATCATAATTTACCATTATTTTGGCGTAAGAGATGACTTTTAAAAAGTGGTATTTTTGTTTTTAACGCATGCTCACTCATACATGGCTTGACGGATTAATCTTATTTTCTCACAGATGTTTGTCAATGAGTGCAGCAATGTCTCTGCCAAATTATTTTGCTAAAACTTATTTCGTTAAAACATTATGGTAGTTTGAAAAAGGGGGAAGTTAATTTTTTGTTATGTGTATATGCTTGTTTCTTTTCGAGTAAAAACATTCCAGACAAAAGTCTCCCCTTCTGAATTTGATAATACACCACTAAGTACGAATTAATAGCATCCTGTAATTGCTTCAATTAGACTTACATTAATGAAGGCATTATCTTCCACAAGTTGTCGGGTGATTCCTTTACACCCCCGGACTGCCTCTTCCTGGGGTATATGAGCATCAATCTCCCAGTTTCGGTCCGGCGAGTGCGCGTAGAGTGCTGACGGTGTGGCGTGGGTCACCCGAGCGGTTGTGATGAAACCAGTTGCTTTACCTTCACTCATCAGAAACAAAGGAAGAACACAAGAATACCGTATAGGTTGCACATAGCTTATTCAAGCCCCACGGGGAATAATGTTAAAAGCATCAACTTTGAAAATTCTTT
>JZLH01S0033739.1:2893-34811 GCA_001188425.1 Eucidaris tribuloides
TATGAATGTTCAAAGTTTATTTAATCGTTGTTTTGGAGGATTCTTAAACTGGCAACTCTACCACTTTTTGAGATGAAAGTGTGGAGAACTCCCCATTGGCTTTGTACACAAATTTTCACTTATTATAATAATAATACTAATACATATGATTTGTATTGCGCCAAATCTGCTCAGTAGAGTGCTCAAGGCGCATGTGTTGGAAAGGTTACAGTAACAGTAGAAAGAATAAATAACAACGAGTGAGGAATTAATAGGAAGCATTGAACAGGTGAGATTTTAGACTGCTTTTGTCATTTTTTATGAAATATCTGATTGCCTCTTGCTTGTTGTATAAGTATGTCCCAACAAAAATGATTTGTACTTGTTTTCTGGAAGAATTTGACTACCTTTACACCTAACATTTCAGAAAAACGTGAATTTGTGAAAATTTGTATACAAAACCAATGGGGAATTCTCCACACTTTCATCTCAAAAAGTGGTAGTGTTGCCAATTTAAGAATCCTTCATACATAAGGATTATGTAAACTTTGAACATTTATAACTCTTGAACGGTTCAGTCAAATTTGTTCAAACTTTCACCATTTTCTTTCTCTAATTGTTATGTATTTTCTGAATGCAAGTAGATGTCTGGGTTTCATTCTCCTTTAAAAGAGAACTAGCTTCATCGGCGCTCGCGCCGATGAAGCTGCACCACGCACCTCGTTCACTCGATTTTTTTTTTTTTCGGGGGGGGGGGTAGTCCCCATATCCTCCCAATCTCCCAATATAGTCTCCAAATCCGCCAACCCCCTTCCCAGCCCCTTATTCCGTTGTATCCCTCTCGTATTGCCCCTCTTATTGCTAAAGAAAACCAACATTTACGTTTTTGTAGTTACTTGACATTTCAAACACCCTCTTCGAGCCCTTGTTGACAAAAAAAAAATGCATGAGAATTTCCGGAATGACCCCCGCACCTTTTTAGGCTTCCTTCATGAATTTATGTGGGAGCACCTGGGGCACACGAAATTTGGAAGCATTCCACCGAACCTTTGAGCCATAATGATCACTTTACATCCAGGTGGCGCCAATGACAGGCCAACGGAAAAATTTCATGAAAAAAACATAGATTTGCAGTGGATGTACGGAGCCGGGGGAGGGGGAGAGGGGTGGAGGCAACCCCACACCCGTAAGCAGTCCGACTCGCTTGTTGCACCGGCCCTGACGTTGTAGCCTAATCCTATGCTAGCAGTCCAACATCCAACTTCTCTCCGCCGACACCACACTACTCATGAAGTTTTTTGTGTGGATGTGTTCGAAGGTTAAGCATCGATTGGAGGGGAGGGGAGGCAAACCGCTCCCTGAAGCTCAACCCCTTCGCCCACCCCCCTTCCCCACCCAGCAATGCGGGGGATTGCAACACACCCCCTCGTGCCCCAGTCACATCGCCTGTTGCAAGCGCCCGACGTTTATCCTGTCCTTCGCTAGCAGTCCCTAAGCAACCCTTCCCCCACACCCTTCCCCACCCCCACTGTTTGCTGACCGCCCACTTACCTGTCCTTGCTAGGCAGTCGCCTAAGCAACCGTCACCTTTCCCCCATCCCACAAGCCCGTGTTGCACCGCCCTGACTTAACCTTCTTGATACATGATCTGCAGTCCCTCAAGCAACCCCTTGCCCCACCCTTCCCCATCCCACAAATTGGGGGGGTGGGCAATCCACCCCCTCCCTCTCAGCATCCCTGTTTGCATCACACCCTCTTGACTTTACCTTCCTTGCTTAGCATCCCCCTTTCCCGCCTCACTGATATCCTATGTGTTGGGATCTGTTCCCATACAAGAGGCTCTCTTCCATATAGTATCCTTAGCATCTCCCTTCCCTCGCCCACTCACTAACTACCTTGAATGTTTTTTGTGTATCTGTCAGATTAAGGCTCTATTCAATGGGAGGGATGCACGCCCCTAACAAGTCCCAACAACGGGGGGGGGGATGCATTAAGCCACCCCTCGTCCGGGCCCGCCACCTGTGCTACCGCCTGACTTTACTGCGCCCTGGCTAGCATCGCTAACAATCCCCCCTCCACCTCACTCCCTAGTTGCACCGCCTGCTAGCAGTCCCTAAGCAACCCCTCCCCCACCCCCTTCCCCACCCACAAATGGGGGGGGGACCACCCCCTCCCCCCACGCCACCCCCGTTGCACCACCCCTGACTTTACCTGTCCTTGCCCCTTCCCCCACCCACCACAACCACCTGAGAGCCCCTTCCATCCTTCGGACAGGTGATGGACACAACACAGCACATAACCCAGGGAGCTCCAGCCCGCAGGGCCGGAGCTCCCTGGGTTACACAGCACACAGCCTAGTAGTAGTACAGCACAACAACATTGTCACTCCCCCTATGATAGGCCCTATGCCATTGGCCCCTCACACTCCATAGCACGGCCGGGCCGGCTGACCAAAAACACATTTACACACACCAAAAACTTGGATCTGGCGAAAGCAAAGCAAAAGCTTACCTGTTGTGTGACTGTTGTGTGACTGTAGTTTCGAGCGACGCGATTAATTATGTTTCGCAATGTTTCGCAAAAAATACAACGACGAATAGCCAATGAGAACGCGGTAACGGTTGCGACTTTTTATCTACAGCCAAGCGAGTGATAGGAACACTGTCTTCCTGTTACGTATGTACGTATACCAGCAAGGCGACGGTCGCCCGGCTACGGGCTATGTTCACCATGCCTCTTCCGGGCTACGCTAAAAAAATGCGTCAGGTTTTGGCGCCGTTTCTATAATAGATTCCTGACTAATAGTAAGTTGCTTTGAGTATTTTTTTTTGTACAAATGGAAGGCTGCTCACATGGGATGTCACAACGTTACCATTTTTGTAGGGACTTTTTAAAAATGTATATGCCCTATCTTCGATCTTTATTTTTGTCTAGTATTTCTCAAATTTCCACGGATCTGTTCCCCTGCAGGTTTGCCAGGTTTTCCGATTCTCAAAAGGCCAAATTACCGGCCAAATTCAATGAAAAAAGGCCAAATTCGGATTTGATGCATTTTACGGGCAGGATAGCCTAGATTTGGTTAGAAATAGCGTTGTAATCAATTTAGAACACCTTTGAAACCTCTGCTGCAGCCGAAAATTTGATTGCCGCGGTTTACGCGCAGCCAGATTTTTCACATGAAGTACATGCGCATCGCTACTTTTCGATCCTTGTGGCACATATTTGACTAAAAATCCCCGGAAATTAGGGTTTTATAATGATTTTTTTTTGAGTCAGTGAAAAAGGCCAAAAAGCCGTTTGGCCGGTACTTTGAATTCTTCAAGGCCAAACGTTGTCAAAAAAGGCCAAATTTGGCGTTTGGGGCCGGAAAAAGGCCAAACTGGCAACCCTGTTCCCCTGATTTTTTAAAATTTCTTTTCAAATTAACTTGCTATCAGCCTGGAGTATCCCTTTAACGTTATCATATTAAGTTATTCACTTTAAAAAAAATAGGGGAAACCTAAACAAAGTTAATAAACTTTTACCAACCATACATGAAATGCATATTCGAGTTGGTTTTGATCCTTTCGCATTTACGGTAATACATGTATCTAAGTTCTACACAGGTGAAAAATGCGAAGGCACGGCACAACGACATGAGTTGATGATTCAGATTTGTGAGATCGTTTTATGAAGGACATTGTAGAATTCTGACAAGAAATAAGAGGAGTGTCGCAACATGAAATGCTAAATATTAGCACTTGCTAAAAGAAGTGGATAACAGGGATCGCTCAAAGGTGCAGATACTCCTGAGGACGACATCTACAATGCAATGTCGAAAATAGGAAAGAGAGCTCCAGGGACCGTTTACATTAATATCCGTTATCCACTCCTTCGAAAAAAGTGGAAAAGAAAAAGAGACTATCAAAGTATAGTTCCTCAACTGTGGATGATGAACTATTGAAAGGAAATGAGGGTGGAGGAATGGAAACGCTTAAAATGCCCCAAAGAAGCTTCTGAGCATCTGAGTGATTTTGTAGATAAGCGAGTACTGGAACTGATTTCTTTATTGTGAGCAATATTGCATGGTGTTTGTCGTGGATTGATAATCGGAAAAAAAAAAGCCTCTGGCTGTAAGTTTTGAATGAACTTTGTATAAGTTGGTAATTATGGCAGATATCTAAACGAGCAAAAAAGTAACGACAAGAATAACGATAAAAAACAAAACAAAACAAAAAAACAAACAAACAAATCCATGTTAAAATTTGGGTGTGAATGTGTCTCCCCAATGTATTGGCAGCGATCAAGTTCTTGCTAAATATAAAGAAGACAAATCGAAATGAAAACAAACTATTCACTCCTTCAAAGGCTCATTACCATTGGACATTACGGCAACATGTATTAACGTATTCTTCTTGGTCTGACTATTCAGAAAAACCATGTTGACATTTTTTAGTTGACCTTTGGTGACCTTGACACAAGGTCAAAGTTCAAAGTGGTCAAACGTCGTCCAAAGTATATCGACCTTGGTATCAAAATGTGGCAAATTTCACACAAAGCAAGTATAGTGACAATTATTTTGTTATTTGACCTTTTGTTTTTTGTTATTTGCAAAAACCTAATTACAGATGTTAATTTGCATAAATTTGCCTGTATTCAGACTAGTCCAATCTAGAGACCACAGAACCATCTTTTGTAATTTTTTTGATGGATTCTAGTAAATTTGAGGGTGCTGATTCTAAATTTGATGAGTGCCAGACTCGAAACATTGATCGTTTTTGGAAAAATACAAAAATTCAAAATGGCCACCAAAACTATAGTCACATTAGCGTACACATTTCAGTCATTATTTTCAACGTATACACGTTTTATTGATGGATTCTAGTCAATTTGAGTGTGCTTATTCCAAATCCGATTGATGTCAGATGCGAAACCTTCAACGTTTTTGTAAAACAGCAAAAAATCAAAATGGCTGCCGAAACCACTAAAAGTCTGCTAAAGTCCCATTACCGTCCAAATTTCTGTCATCTTTTTCAATGTACATGTTTTATTTTGATGGATTCTAGTCAATTTATCAGTGCTGATTCCAAATCAGATGGGTGCCGAACAAAAAACCTCGAGTGTTTTCGTAGAAACGCCAAAATTCATAATGGCTGCCTAAACCCTGATAAAACCCGATATATTGGTCCATATTAAAGTGCATGTTTAAATCAAATTTTGGACATATTAATTTTTTTTGATGAAATCTAATCAATTGAGGGTGCTGCCTCAAATCAGAAGGAAGTCGGAAGAAGAAAAAATGAATACGTTTATACATGGTGCCAACAATTAACATGAACTTTATAAAATCACTATTTTTATGACATAGGCCCCTCCACTAATACTTCAGTTGATGTATTCGTGTTATTTTGTTTCTAGTATGTTAACACTATTCATCACAAAGGGACGATGTTTACAAGAAATATAAAGCATAGACGTTGAGAGTTGTTCATGGTTAATTTTACCCGCATTAACAATACTTATTCTAAATCTTATCACCTTCCACCCAGGTTAAACTTTTCATTTTTTTTTTTTGAATTCTGCAGTAATAGATATTTAGCAGGGGCATCGATCCATTTTTCGGATTGGGGTGGCAAAAGTGAAAAAATATCAAAACTTTTCTGCGGGCTCCGCGCGCCAAATTGCAGTTTAGAATTCTGTGCGCAAAGTGCGCGGAAAAAATTAAAATTGTGTGTATTAAATAGTATTTTTGTGCTAAATTCAATGGTTTTGTAGTGCTTTCCAATGTTTTTCAAAACATATCCTTGTATTACATATTATCAATTTTTCAAGTTGTCAAAATTATTTGGGGCAAATCAATATGTTTGCCCCCCCCCCCAATATTTTTTTTGGGAATGGCGACTGCCCCCTTGCCACCCACGGATCGACGCCTCTGATATTTAGTAGTAGAATACACAGTAATACAGTGACAATATTGAAATCAGTGTTTGATTATTTCATTGTATGCCTAAAAGTACTTATTAGGTGAACGTATTCCAAGCCATAAGTCATCCACCATTCCCTTATTTATATCCATCAACCTGGAAACCCACAGGTATATTTCTCTTTTTCATAATATTACATAATTGATTATACTCTACCGGATGTTATCTGCTACAGAAGTTTGGGTAAGTATGCTATAAAATGTTCTCTATAACTAATTATGACACAATTGATTAATCAACGATTCCTACGAGCCCGTGGTATACGTCAATTTAAATCGAAAGTAAGGCTCAATAAAACTGGATTTTTCTTTCTTGCCGCATCTCGTGACTTTGCAATATTTCTGACAGGTATATACCACCTGGCAAATTGCCCCGCATTATACGGCCCGCTCCCTGCCTCCCCCACGCCCCGTAAGTTCTCCGGGGAGTCTTTTGTTTTCTTCCGACAAGACATGTCGGGCCGTTCAAACGACGAGGGGAAATTCACGTGCACTTAGTGCCTCCTGTCAGTCATATCATATCTGCGTAACCATGGCAACGGTGGGGCAATACGGGGGAGGGGCCGGTTGGTCATATGTTATGATTCAGAGATGAAACATGTCGGTTATTTTTCATACTGTCACTCAAGGTCAAGATTACCACCTTTAAGGCCAAAAGACGTGTGATATTTTGCTGATGGCAGCAAGTTGAAGCATCTTTGTGCAAAATATATACATGTAGTCTGGATTTCATACGTATAACAGTTGAGTAACACAGAGCGTTGAACAAAAATTATTTTCAAGGTGTCGTATATTTTAATTTTGTAAGACATACTGCAAAAAAAGTAAATCTCTACTGCCCACAATCTGTTTGAATAATGACCATTCAATATATTCAAAATATACATTCAAAATATTAATCTAATCGGTATAATTGAAAATAAATATGCTAATTAACTCTTAACGTGCCGAAGTCGCAAATATGTACCACACAATACACACAATGCAGAGCTGTAACTTCTATGGCACATTAAGAGTTAAATAAGGGGAATAAACCTGTCCAGAGTAATAGAGTTTGGTGATTACGTGTAAATGAGTTTTACGACAATATTTAAGGCTTTAACTCTAGGACATGAAAAGTCACATATATACTAGCCAAACTGCTTCACACAATCATAATCATTTCAACAGCAAATTCAAACCTATTAAACAAATTTATATAAGCAGACCCCCTATAAATTCCCTGAGATTATCCCAAACAATGTGTTCAATATAATTCGTTAAGTATCGTCTGACCAAATCGCCTGAGATATCTGAAATCTATTATAAGGTGACAAAATTGTTTATGTTCTCCTCCGAGTAACCCAACAACATTTTTATTGAAAAGTGAAAACACACCGCTATTTCCGACGTCTTGCACGACATTTCGCCATGACATGACACGCAATGACATGATATGACAGACGGCAGCGCACAGCGACAAACTTTTGACTCTTGATACATGTTCCGAAATGTCAATGCTTCGGCAATCGGCACGCCTGCAATTTGTAGTTTTGTAAATACAGACGGCACGATCCGGAAGCATGGATTCTTCCCCTCATCATAAATTTAAAATTACCAACATTTAATGTGAGATTAAAGCGCAGCGATACCGCAGCGTAAGACGTGATGTGGAATATGTCGTGTCGTGCTGGAGAAAATTGGGACGTCACTTAAGCGAGTGCTCAAATGTCTGACATGTGGTGGCGCCCTACTGAGCGACGCAGCTTTTTCATCACCATGTGCTTGATCTCGTCAAAATCGTGTCCTCTGTATGTCATAGTGATAACATGAACGCAATAATGAAGCTATACACTTTAAAGTATGTTTTGGTGACATGATTAAAAATATAAGTGAGGCGTGAACTAATATCTCTATTTTAACCATAGCAACTGACGAGGCCAGTCAGGCCACACAACAAATGACAATTTGCCAATGTGATGTCCCGCTCATTAAACGATAGTTTCACCTGGAAAAAATTGAAATATCATACGCCATTTGATCAGTTAAACAATCAAACAATCAACCAATAAAACAATCAATCAATCAATCAATCAATCAATCAATCAATCAATCAATCAATCAATCAATCAATCAATCAATCAATCAATCAATCAATTAATCATTCAAACTTACAATCAAGCAAGCAATAAGAATTAAATTATTTAAATAACAAATTGAACAACTGACTAACACAATAATAAGTTGACGATTTACTGGGTAAATAAAAAGTAATTAAATAGATAAAGAAATGAATGAATGAATGAATGAATGAATGAATGAATGAATAAGTAAATAAATAAGTAAATACAATAATTAATTAATCAATGAATGAGTTCTTCAATAAATGAATTAAAATGATAAATAAACATATTATAAACTACTTAAATTGTTAAAATAAATAAATAAATAAAGAAATAAAGAAATGAATGAATAAATTAATTAATTACTAATAAATCCAAATGCTTTGGATTTTATAGCTGGTGTGAAGTAAGTAAGTTCCTCTCCAGACAAGGCTGTTTATACCATACAACGCGTTGGATTTATTTCAGGACATAATACAAATGCACCTTACCGCTGGATTCAGAACGCAAATTAGAACAAATGTAAAGAACCATAAATACACTGAATTGTCAGAAACAATACTAATGTGGTGTCAAGGCTATTAATTAACCACAAAGTGCTCAGTGTCTATGTGGTGTAGGGATAAAAATTCTACCGTTTCCTTTTTTCAACAGTATGCATATCAAAAACACATCAGCAGACTGTCAAATTAGAGTCCGCTTCAAATAATATGCGCTGTACAACAGTGTTTACTTGTTCCATTACTCTTATTCTTGCAAGTAATGAAAACCGCCATTAACTCATTTATCGTGATGGAGATTTCCTTACAGGGGCTAATTATTTGGGAGTTTTTGTTAAAAGCGCCAACTCGCCTACTGTCTCGTCGTCTGTGAAGCCAGATCTTAACAAGGCCCTTGTAATCTGACTGCTGCTCAGACGCTGTGGAGTCGGGTCTCAGCTGGCTGACTTTACGGATGATATGTGGCGATTTTGATCTATGTAGACAGCCACTTACAAATTCGGATCGTCCGCGATTTTGTTTAAATCCGGGATGTAGAATACATTACAAAATATCTGCATCAAATACCTGAATCAGAAGATAAAATGAGTTGTTTAGATGATGATAATGATGATGATGATGATGATGATGATGATGATGATGATGATGATGATGATGATGATGATGATAACGTTGAATTGTTTATAATTATAATGATGACGATAACGTAATATTGCCTACCCTGAATGATTATGATGATGATGATAAGAGAATGCTAATGCTGTATTTATGAACATGAGGATGTCGATGATAATGATGATGATTAAAATGATAATTATAACATTAAAAACTTAATTATCCGTCTCTTTACATTTTTCATTTCGTTCATCTTCTTCCTCTCGTTATCATCCCATCATATTTTTATTCAGACAGATATTGTTATCTTACTTATAAGGTAATTTCTTATTTACATGGATAAAAGCTTGACGCGTAGAGCACAGTCGCCTCAAATAAGTAATCAAAAACAGCTAAAAAGAAAAACAAAACAAAACAAAACAAAACAAAACAAAACAAAACTGCTATGATGTGTTTCATAGAAGTGAACATACTGCAAACAACGAAAAATAGTAATCTAATCTTTAACTTTTTTTCTCTTCTTCTCCTCCTCCTCCTCCTCTCCTCCTCCTTTCTTCTTCTTCCTTCTCTTCTTCTTCTCTTTTTCTTCTTCTTCTTCTTCTTCTTCTCTCTTCTTCTTCTTCTTCTTCTTCTTCTTCTTCTTTCTTCTTCTTCGTCTTTTCTTCTTCTTCTTCGTCTTTTCTCTCTCCTCTTCTTCTCCTTCTCCTTTTTTTGTAAGCATTGCCCAAGGTGTGGTTTGCTTTTAGCAAATAATATTTTTGTTTGTATTTGAAAGTTCGTTTCCAATCGCGATTTTATGATATTTATGCATCACTTCGTGTTGTATTTCATTTGATGATTTATCATTATTTTGTATCAATTTGCTTTGAAAAATGTATTATTGCAAAAATCTATTTAATGATGTTTTACTTTGAAAAGTCAAAATTCTTTTTCTCCTTCTCTTCTTCTTCTTCTTTCTTCTTTATTCACAAATACAACTTATCAAATACCTTTTTCTAATGATGCCCGAACTAAGGCCTCATTATTTGAACCTGACCATGCAGATCAATCACCAAAACACTTTTTAGATAGATTCAATTTGTGTATTACATGTGAACAGTGTATGATTCGAATGAATTTGTTATCAGTCTTTTATTTGTAATTATTATGTAAGTGATTTGTAAATAACGTTTACTTTGAAAAGTCCAAAAAAAAGCTTCTTCCTCTTCTTCTTCTCCTTCTTCTTCTTTCTTCCTCAACGTCATATTTATTTTACTTGTCCTGACCATGCTGACACGCAAGATATTCTCGTAATCAATAAATATATTGTCAATCTATCCACTAACCCAGACGCTACCAGTTTTATACCTTTCCATTGAAATTTTTAATTAACAATTCTGTTTTTGCTTGCCGCTCAAGTTGTTTCCCCCCTTTCTAATAAAGCATGCATGTCAGACACCCATGGGCAAAACATGTTTTCGGTGAAATTGATTGACAAATAACAGTCTCCTAGTTGGTATCATTTTTCACTCACCATGCTCATATATGCAAGACAATATCAGAATGAATATGACAGGTAAGATCCTCATCAGCTGACGACCGACGGTGCTTAAATCGATTAAAATGTTGCGAATCGATTTCATCGCATGATTAATGCTTGATCCTACAACAAGGTGCACGACAGTGTCATCGATTTTCCAGCTCTTTAGACCCATTTAGTTCCACAGTCATTCTGATATATACATAGTAGAGAGAGAGTTTCAATTAATAGAACTTCGAGATTGATTGTATCAGAGTATATCGATCTGATTTTCAATTATCTGTGTTATTTAGACATGGGGATGACCGTCACGGGGAAATTAATTAACCAGCCTGATATTCACAAATGAAGCGGTATCGTTCAGCGGAAGAACGTCACTATAATTTTTGATGACGTTAATTCATTCATTTAGAAATGTGTGCTTAGCGAAGGAATCACTAAAAATTCAAGACAGATAAACAATTTTGCTGCCACCCCATGCAGTCGTACCTGGGTGGGGTGAGGGCAATCTGCCCATCGACCTCTTCACCCCGGTTGCGACACAGGAGAGGGGTCCGATGCCCTCTCCTACCGCGCCACCTATGGCACGAGGAAGGGGGCTAAACCCGAAGTAAGGCAGGGCGGGGGGGGGGGGGGCTTCCCCGCGACTGTGGGGAGAGGAAGTTCTCCGGGGCCACACCAGGGTCCACGTAATTTACGGTCCACGCAGGAGGAATATGATCAAGAAGTTTTGCGTGTGCGCGCGCGCACACGCACACACACACACACACACACACACACACACACACACACACACACACACACACACACACACACCGAATATAATTATTTTGACATAGTCTAATGCAATCATTTTATATCTTCTCTAAACTTAGTTTTTGTCTTACCTGCGTAGCGGAGTGAGAATTTCAGCATCACCTTATTTGAATTCGAGTGTTACACATTAGGTGTTTGGAATCGAGATATGCCAGGCCGAGTGTATTTTTAATTTTTTTCAGATGGTTACAATGTATTTGTGTTGGAATTTTTCACAACTTAAAGGCGTATTTGCCATTATTCTAACATCGCCTCTATAAAATCCGTCACATTCCAAGTTATTAAACGCATTCGTCTATACAAAATCAGTCATTTTCAACTGACTGTTTTCTATGGTCATGTCATTCCATTACTCTGTTTTCGTCTTCAAATATTAAAAACAAGTTCGTTCATACTGTGAGTAAATAATATACCAATTAAAAAGAAAACACCGTTTATGTCAACATTTTATTATTGAATAGAAGTGGCACATTGGAAATTTAACAAGATGTTGCTTGATAGGCTGTACGTATGTTGATACTGTTAAAAGATAATTTGCTTTTACGGAATGCTTTTTCTGCTTGCATTGTTCCATTAAGAGATGGGGAACTAAAGAAGTGTGTTACACTTTAAATTGATTATTTGAATTATCTTTCCGAATGACGGCACCTTGGGGAAAGAATTTAAAAAGTGGGCAATGATTTCAAATACTAGCAGTTTAAATCGACGTACATACTGCGATGACACAGACACCGGGCGACATGAATGTTCCGGCCAGCTCAAACTCGTATCATGATTGGCCGATGGAGTCATGAGTGATCTGATGCTCAATCATCGCATGACCCGCGAGCCTTCCTCGTCTATTTTACACATCATATTTCTGGTATATACCATCATTTCGCGTGCCGGGCATTGGGAATATGTAATCTGACCTCCTCATTATGGATATTTAAATGGGGAGGCTAACAGTCAAGACAAATTTAACAAATTTACTGTGTTAGCACGCGACTGCTGTCAACAGAACATCCGTTAAACAGAAAAATTATTATGGACATATTCTCTTCGGGATTTTTATTTTATATACTCACCAATGGCGGCCACCGTAACATTGTCAACAGGGGGAAAAGAGGATCAGCGCGCGTCTCTAAATACGCGGCCCATTTCTTCCCGGGAGTTTAATCCTCTTTCCAAATTACTGTTATAAGCCCGCCGTCCCTGACAATTCGAACTATGTTCTAAACATAACTTTCTCAAACATCGCCGAGATGATGATAGTGTTTATAATAATACCAGGTGACAAGTGTCTTCATGATTTATTTAATAACTAAAGGTGAAATATTACTCGAATTCGGCGGAACATGCGCGGTCTTATCGCGGTTTGAGTTTGGACCGCGAAGTTTTGTGGTCATGTTTTTTTTTGCGGGACAAATCAGACGACTGATTTTCCATTACCATGTTAGCGTACTGCTACTTCACCTCCAGTCGGATAGAAATAGTCTTTTTCACTCCAGTCGGCAAATTGCGAAACCTTTACGCGATTTAATTTTTTTTTTATGAGCATCTGAAGACCCATCAAACAAGATACAAAATTGAAAAATGAAAAATTGAAACAAAATCTTTTTTCGGTTACGAATACCGCTAAACGTTTTCTACCAGTCGATAAATTTGTCGCAACGCGACCTTAAACATGATAATCGATTTCTCAAAATAATTAGAGATAGTATGTATTGCATATAATGCAAAGGGTCTACTTCTGCAATTGAAAACTTATTATTATGCAAGTACGACCCGAGAAAAGCGTAGAAACGCCTCTTGTGTGCTGATCAACTTTCTAAAGATGAAGTCGTTCAGTCAAATGGTCAAAAAACTCGCCCCCCCCCCCAAGTCTGAAAGAAGTACAGCAACACGACAGATTCACGTGTGTTGATACGTTGAGGTGTCGGGGAGGGGGTGATTTATCTGGTTTTACTGTATGCAATTCTATCTAACCTAAAGTTCCAATGATTTTTTTTCTTCCACAATATCATTTTTTCAAGCCTAAGAAACTAAAATGTGTATTTACTTTTAGATCGATCACTGTTAAATTTCCTTCGATATTTATTAAAATTCGATTTAAAGTATATTGTTTTAAACTTTAATATGTATTGCGTAATGTTGATTGATATACCATGCGACCCTCTACGTATGGATTATACACTTATAATATTACGGAAGTGATTTTAGGTGCTAAACATACGCGTACGCATGGGGGTGTTTGGGGTGTTCAAATACACCCCCTTTTGCGAAGCGGGGGTGGTTAAACACCCCAACACACCCCTTTTTACGGGAAATCACCCCCCTTCTTTCACGTATAATCAACCCCTTTTTTTTGGAAAAGTGGGTGTCTGAAAAATGAGAAATAATGATTTGTTTAGTAGATTTTGAAGAAAAAATTTTGCATTAACACCCCCCCCCCCCTCTTGGTTGAAAAAATATTTCGTCCTCCCCTCCCCCCCCCCACGTTCGTTGTTTTTCGGCGACTGTCGTGGACCGGGAACAAATTTTTGGACCTTGGATTTGTGGGTAAAAAAAGTTTGCGCTCACTACCCCCCCCCCCCCATTATCATTTGTGTTTTCGGCGGACTTGATAACAGTTGACTGGGAAAAATTTTGGCACCTTGTTATTTAGGGAAAAAAAATTTTCGTCACTACCCCCCCCCCCGCCCCCCCCCCCCCCCCCACTATTTGTGTTTTTCGGCGACTGACGTGACCGGGAAAAATTTTTGGACCTTGGATTTGCGAAAAATTTTCGTTCACTACCCCCCCCTCCCCCCCCCCCCCACCCCCCACTATTCGTGTTTTCTGGCGATAGGCTGACCGGGAAAAATGGCGCGAACGCTGGGTTTTGGCCGCGGGAAAAACACCCCCTTGGAAAATCCTGGCTACGCCTATGGGTGCCCTAAATATTTTCCACAACTTTCGTTCGCCAGTGGTTAGGCCTGCTTAGTCCGAGTCGGCCATCGCCGATATTTTCCCACACTCTCCATTAGTACTCTACGAACGGGGGAACGGGATTATACTGCAACATCAGCTTTAGATTATGGCTCATATAAAAACCGAAACACAGTAAACACACTCAATCAGTCTCGTTGAACGAAAACCGTAATCACAAAAAACGATAATGATTAAGAGACTACGACAATTTTCGCAACGGCTGAACGACACTGTCAAACGATGTCATCTTTTTATCGCACGCGCGCAGCGAAGTTCGATCATCTAGTCCGAGTCATTTCTTTTGGCACAAAATACCTGTCGCGTGAACCCTTCACGCAAAAGTTGCGGGGAGTGTAATTCGCTTGGGACACCCTCATGTTAATGAACCCCTTCCTATTCTTTCCTTCCCATTCAATATCATTTTCCTTCTGCTCCTTTTCTCACACCCCTCTACCTCAACTCAATATTTCGATTCTCATCCTCTCTCCTCTCCTGGAGATCTCTTCGCTGAAGAGACATAACTAAACTAACCTTTACGCGGCATTGGACCGTTCACTTCCCGACTCCATTTCAGTTAGTTGCGTAGTGTACTTGGCTCCTGCTAACCATCACCCCTTTTGCCCCAGGTTGGCGTACTTCTACAATTGTCAAACAAGAGCGAATACACAAGCTATTCGCCGACTATTATCGACATATCTGCAATATATGAGCTCAACAATGCAAATCAGCCACAGAAAACTTTTTTATTGTGCAGTTCCGATTCAGGGATATTCCCCAACGCGGTGGTCTCTACATCGGTCATTTTTCACTGCAGCATGAATTCGAGTGAATCTCTGACTTTAACATTGTCTCACTGGTTTTAAAAGAAAAGAAAGAAAGAAAAAATAAACACCTTTGACGTGATTCAACCTTGATATTGGCTGCCATGGGCCGGAACGGATCGCCTCTAGTCGCGAACAGACAGCAAGTTGAATCGGAGGACCGTGGAAACAGCAATAGGTGTATCGTAAGAATGCGATCCGACGGAGAGAAGCACGTCACAACCTTATCACATTCCCGAGTTCGATTACTGGGGACTTAATTTGTGGAAATAATTTCGCACACGAATGGTCCGGTTGGCGTTTATCAATTCGGAATTTAACTCTTGGGCTTTTGTTTTGTCGGTTTCGGCGAGTCTGTTAATCTTATATCTTCCGTCGGCTGCCAGGAGGCCCAGCACGTACAGGAACAAGACCGGACTATAAGGTCCGGATTTAATTCCAGCAGACAGGAGATGCGAGTACTGGACGAGACATTCGGCCTTGATGGGCGTTGCGCCGTCGCGACATCCGACGACGGACCCAGCGGGTTCGACCACGACTGTTCTCGAGATGTGTGACGATGACGTCGACGAATGTGGAAGATGATGTCGGGATGGAGAGGAGATGTTAGGAATTTGGAAGGTAGAGCTATCCGAAAAGATTTGTGGAGGCACTGAAAGAAATATCGGATCATAAGGAAGTTTCTCAATGGAAAGGAAAACGTCAGAAGCACATACCGCGTCTAAGGGTGAGTATTATAATCATCACCACAGTTGAAGTTTAGTTGGCATTCTTTGTTTTTATGACAGCTCGATGATCCCAGAAGCTTCTAAATTGTAACAACATAAGCTTTTGCAGTCCCGGCAATTTGAAAAAAAAGATTTTTGCCCATATTTGTTAACCTTTTCTGTTCCTTGGCGTTCCGGTGTATTTGCTCTTTGTTGTATTCTTTGTTTACATATTTTGCGTCATTCCTGTATTCTTATCGAAAATAATTAATGAAAAACAGTGATAGCTGCTGCTGCTGCTGCTGCTAACTACTTACTACTACTTACTACCTAACTACTACTACTACTACTACTACTACTACTACTACTTCTACTGGCTACTACTAAACTACACTACTGACTATTACTACTACTGATTACTACTACAACTACACTACGCTACACTACTACTACTACTCCTGCTCCTGCTCCTCCTGCTCCTGCTCCTTCCTCCTGCTGCCTTCATCCTCCTGCTCTCCTCCTCCTACAACTACTGTCTACTAACCATCGCAACGATAACCGGGGTATATATATAGTAGATATTTTTATAGCACGTATGTGTCCACACAAATGATTGTTTACGTTTTTGTGTTGGCTTTTTGATATAACTCTTAGCCAATAATAACGCCCAGAGCCAAGATAATATGGTACATTTATATTCCATATGACTGTATATTTTGTATTCCCAACAAATTTTGCGCCTTTGGCTGGACAAAATTGGGTGCAGCTGTGTTCACATATCTTTGATCCCTGACGTCCTCAACAAAAAAATCCCTCAATCCTTCCTTTCCAACGCTTCTAGTTAATCGGGTAAAGGAGGTCGCAGCAAATGAATTAGTCCTCAAAAGATGTCAACAATATCAGTGTCCCTGTATATAATCTCGAGAGACTCTATAGGGACTAACACGGTCCATGCATTTTTTTTATTGGAGGGGGGGGGGAGCCATCCAGGACGCTCTAAGAGTATCACTCAACTTGACCATCATGTATCGAGAGTAGAGTTTAATTTCGGTATTTGTAACAAGAACTGTTTCATATCTTTGATTGCATGGTGTTCTGGTGTGTAGATTTTATGCGATAAAAAACCAGGAAAGACTAAAATATCTCTCATTTATAATTTATAAAAAGACAAACAGACAAGTCCGCATGGCAAGAAGTTTTGTGTGTTGTGGCGGTGGACTGCCGTATGTTTCATTTTAGGCACGTATCTGACAAGAAATACAGTGCAACAGAAAAAAGGGTCCCAGTTTTTAGAAACTCGTTTTTGTGTCTCAATCGATGCTTTCGAACGTTGGCACATGCACACTCCGTGTCTTCATCGTTTTGCTGACATTGAATTTACATTAGCCGCTATATGTAACCTGAATTGCAATAACATTCAAACTTATTCACGTAACTTGAACAGACAAACTCTCTTTTTTCCCGGACATTTTGGTTAGGGTACGCAAATTCGCCTGAGATGAATGGATACAATCCAAAGCAATCTATCATGTTATTTCTGAAGAAAAAGAAATAAAGACAGAGGTGGCAAGAGGGGAGAAAATGGTGGACACCCACGGTTACTATATGACCACGGGTGGTGCAATATTTGTCAAAACGTATTTACCCAAAATAATTTATTGACGACTGAGCAAAGAGAATGCACAAGAGGTGTCCGGACCAATGCGCTGTGCGCTTTATCAAGGGGCGACAGGCGGAATGCGAGTATGGTGTTTGTTAAGGGACAAACTTATTATCACTTTTGTTTAAAAGTTGAAGTGGCTACTGTATCACTTATCATTTCTTTATGGGCTTGGAGCCTGGAGGTCAGTAGTTTTATACAAATTATTGGCCCGTGAAATGTGTATAATACTAGCTACAAGGATTAGAAGTGACAGCCGATTTATTTAATATCACCCCTTAAAATATCAGGTCGAGATTGCAATTATTGACATATTTTTCATCGTTTAAAATACAATAATAGCATATATCCCAAAATCTTCATTTCTAAATTGGTCAAAAAATGCGTTTTCTATAAAAGTTTGTAAAACTCACATCGAGCAAAATCGGTGTATATTAGACCACATAAAGGCATTTAGATACCGATCTCCATCGTTGTCGAGTCATACACATTTAGTTGTTTTAAAGACACTATAACATTGTGGAAGCCCCGTTTAAAAAAATGTCAAACATAACTATCTATAACATATCTAACAGTGTTTGAATGGATGAATAGGCACCCTAGAACACAAAAAGTTTAGACAGTTATACTGTCACTCGTAAAATATGTACAGATAAATATCGGCACATAAATTATTGTCAGTTGACGAAAATTGTGCAACAGAGCAGTCTATGGAGGAAAACTAAAGTGCTTGCTCAATGATTTTCACTCTTTAAGCACTTAACTTGTTTTGAACTGCAATTTTCCATGGCTTCATTTGTAAACCTTATCAGAGACACTGGTAGCATCGGAGAAATCATGTAGCTCAGATTTCTAAACGGGAAACATTGTTATTTAATGCCTTCAATAGAGAGCATACGAATATATTTATTTTCTACGTGTAAGTGTTTTTATGAAAATAAATGAAGGTCCCGCATTTTTAACGGACTCTTGTGTAAAGATTCGAGGAAGTGACTCAGAAGTAGGTGATGAACTGGTCTTAGCAAAACGTCTGGGCCTCATTAGATATGAAATTATCATCAAATAATTATTAAAATAATCACAGACGCGCAGACATCTGAAACATAAATTAAGTGTAGACAGTCTCCCTCGAGACAACACCATGTGGTTCTGCTTATAGCATTTACAAAAACAACGATTTTTTTTTAGCTGTAAGGTAAATTATGGACCAAATCATACCATCCACACTAATTATGACATGGTATGAAAATGCAATTTAAAAATCAAGTCACAGTGAATGTAAATTAAGTCAATTTTACAGGAGTTATAATATTCAAGCAAATCAAAAATAAATAATTACCAAATACGTTCATATTTGTGGGTGTTTCGGTCAGAAATCTACATTGCATGATTGTGACAAACAGTGAAAACATTAGTACACAATTTGATCAGCCAAATCATACTTTGTGGACATAATGCGACTGTATGGCAAGGCCATTCATCGTGATTTCCGTAGTCCCATCAGTGGTATTTTACAAATCCGTAATAATGATTATTTAAATATTATCAAACCCGTAAATCGGGTTTGTTCTCCTAATACCATTTGCGCGTTTTTTCAGAAAATTAATTAATCATGACAGTTATTTATAATGTCGTGACCAAGTACATTTATCACTGTACAAACCACCGCAGACTTTCACCGTGTGCAAAAATAAATTACGTGGCTGGAATATCACGCCGTCACATCCTCGTTCACAATCTAGGGAGTGCTTGACAACCTGTGTAGTCACAATGCTTCTGTGAATCCGCAGATTTTTACTGAATTGGAAACTTCGGTGAGGCGCAACCATAACGGAGGACTGGGTGAATTTTTTTTTTTAAACTCATTGATAAGAATACCTTCTCCAGTGCATTCCGATGCGTATAATGTAGAGCCACAGGCCTTCATAAATATTAATAACATAGCTGTAAAGACTGATCTAGTGTCTAATGTTCGTGTCTGTGAAATCGCTATTGACGGTGATTCCTTCTGCAAATGGGACTGAGAACTTGCCTCACTAATTAGTCGATAATCTCACCAATGCGCAAATAAAACTTGGAGAACAAATGTGTTTTCTCATCAGCAAATTCATCTTAATCAAATTGTAATGATATTTTTCAATACCAATCTGGAGACTACGGAACTTTTTTCTCGAGCGTTATTTGGTCAATGCACTACAGTCCATAAATTGCTATTATGTCAGGGAAGTATTGCACAGATTCGGATTAAACCTTTGTAAGCTGTAAAGGCAACTTTTGTTTAAGAAATGTGGAGTCGAATATAATTATTTTGACATAGTCTAATGCAATCATTTTATATCTTCTCTAAACTTAGTTTTTGTCTTACCTGCGTAGCGGAGTGAGAATTTCAGCATCACCTTATTTGAATTCGAGTGTTACCACATTAGGTTTGGAATCGAGATATGCAGGCCGATGTATTTTTAATTTTTTCAAGATGGTACAATGTATTTGTGTTGGAATTTTCACACTTAAGGGTATTGCCATTATCTGAACATCGCCTCTATAAAATCGTCACATTCCAAGTATTAAACCATCTCTAATACAAACTCAGTCATTTTCAACTGACTGTTTTCTATGGTCATTCATTCATTACCTCTGTTCTCTTCAAAATATTAAAACAAGTCGTTCATCTGTGAGTAAATAAATATACCAATTAAAAAGAAAACACCGTTTATGTCAACATTTTTATTGAATAAAGTGCACATTGGAAATGTTAACAGATGTTGCTTGAAGGTGTACCGTATGTTGATACTGTAAAAGATAATTTGCTTTTACGGAATGCTCTTTTCTGCTGCATTGTTCCTTAAGAGATGGGGAACTAAAGAAGTGTGTACACTTTAAATGATTATTGAATTATCTTTCGATGACCACTTGGGGAAAGATTTAAATAAGTGGCAATGATTTCAAATTACTAGCAGTTTAATCCACTACATACTGCGATGACACAGACACGGGCGACAGAATGTTCCGGCCAGTCAACTCGTATCATGATTGGCCATGGAGTCATGAGTGACTGATGTCAATCATCGCGATGACCGCGCCTCCTCGTCTTTTTACACATCATATTTGGTATATACCATCATTCGCGTGCCGGGCCATGGAATATGTAATCGACCTCCTCAATTATGATATTTAAATGGGAGGCTCAACAGTCAAGACAAATTAACAAATTTACTCGTGTTAGCACGCGACTCTGTCAACAAACATCGTTAACAGAAAATATTATGACATATTACTCTTCGGGAATTTTATTTAATTCTACACATGGCGGCCACCGTAACATGTCAACAGGGGAAAAGGATCCGCGCGTCTCTAATCACGGGCTCATTTCTCCCGGAGTATCGCTCTTCCAAATTACGTTATAGCCCCCTGTCCCCTGACAATTGAAACTATCTAAACATAACTTTCCTCAAACATCCGCCGAATGATGATGTGTTTATAATAATACCAGGTGACAAGTGTCATTCATGATTTATTTATAACAAAGGTGGAAATATTACTCGAATCGGCGGACATGCGCGGGTCTATCGCGGTTGAGGGACCGCCGAGTTTTGTGTCATGTTTTTTTGCGGGAAACAGACGACTGATTTTCATTACCATGTTAGCGTACTGTACTTCACCTCCAGTCGATAGAAATAGTCTTTTCACTCCAGTCGGCAAATTGCGATACACCTTACGGATTTAATTTTTTTTTATGAGCACTCTTGAAAAAGCCCATCAAACAAATAAAAATTGAAAAATGAAAAATTGAACAAATCTTTTTCGGTATCAATACCGCCTAAACGTTTTCTACCAGTCGATAAATTTGTCGCAACGCGACCTTTAACATGATAATCGATTTCTCAAAATATTAGATATGTATGTATGCATATAATGCAAACGGGTCTACTTCTGCATTGAAAACTTATTATTACAAGTACTACCCGAGAAAAGCGTAAAACCCTCTTTTGCTGATCAACTTCGTAAAGATGAAGTCGTTCAGTCAAATGGTCAAAAGACTCCCCCCCCCCCCCAGTCTGAAAAGAAGACACAACACGACAGATTCACGTGTGTGATACGTTGGAGGTGTGGGGAGGGGTGGTTATCTGTTTATGTTGCATTCTATCTAACTAAAGTTCCAATGATTTTTTTCTTCAAATATCATTTTTTTCAAGGCTGAAACTAAAATGTGTATTTACTTTTAGATCGACACTGTTAAATTTCCTCGATATTTATTAAAATTCGATTAAATTATATTGTTTTTAAACTTTAATATGTATTGGTAATGTTGATTGATATACCATGGACCCTACTACGAATGGATATACACTATAATTTACGAAGTGATTTTAGGTGCTAACATACGCGTACGCATGGGGGGTGTTTGGGGTGTTCAAACACCCCCCTTTTGCCGAAGGGGGGTGTTAAACACCCCTAAACACCCCCCTTTTTACGGGAAATCACCCCCCTTCTTTCACGATATCACCCCCCTTTTTTTGGAAAAGTGGGGTGTCTGAAAATGAGAAATAATTGATTTGTTAGTAGATTTTGAAGAACATCGTAGTATAGTCCGGTGTCACCGGATTCAGGTGCCGCACCGATGGCGACACTGCAGGACACCTGATCCGATGGTATCAGACCACATGACTCTAAACGGCACCGCCATCCGTGCTCCAAATACAGACCAGCTGCCGCATCAGCAACGGATCAAAGTCCGAATGCGACTAAGTGCTCAGCGCTAGTCAGAAACAAATGGCGTGTTCATACGCGATCGACATATCGAAATGTCAGTTTTTCTAATTATTTTAAGATTAGGAGTAATATGTTAATATTTCACTTGTGTCTCATGATTGCACGATTTCACTGCAAACTTTCTAGTTATTAGTGCTGTATATAGAATCAATACATTCAGTAATTGTTGAAAATTTTGCAAACTTGATTCGGCGTTGGCTCGATTGCCCCACAAAAGTAAGTTCAGATATACACTTATAGCAAGTACACACAAGTGTACCACACGAGTATACAGCCTCCTACATGTCAATGGGTCGTACAGTATGCCTCTGTGCGTGTAGCACATGCACGGCGTACGTAGTCTGCTTCACAAACTCCACTTGTCCCCACCCCTGGCCCTGCTTCATTGACGCCTGATACAGTGTACCATCCAAGGTTTTCGCTAGTTTACTACTAGACATATCAAGCATTTGATGCGTAAGGAGAAGAAGGTGACGATATCCGTTAAATACAGCTGAATTAACTTGAAGGCTGAATTTATAAGGGTTTCGTTTCAGATTTGAATACTTCTTTAGGGTATTCTGAGAGGAACGATGAATTATTTGTTTGAAAAACGAAATATAAATTAGGCTCTTTATGTGTATTTTGTAGCTTTGTGAACGGTTTATAGAAACAAAATAAGTAATAATCAATAATATATATAATCATTAATAATATATACTTATCACACTACTATACACTACGTACTACTACTATATACACTACAATACGACTACTACACTACTAATAACGACTACTAATACTTACTCCTACTACTACTGATATATAGTAGTAAGAATAGTAGTGTAGTAATAAAATAATAATAAAATAATAAATAATAGTAATGCTTATAAACCACCTACTACATAACAATAATTTAAAATAATAATTATAATAATCTAATGATTATAATAATGAATAATAAACTAATACGAACTACTACTACTACTTACTGATAATAGTAGTAGTAGTAGTATAATGAATAATAAAAATAAAATAATAAATAAAATAATAATAAAATAATAATAATAAATTAATAATAATAAAATAATTGATTATAATACTACTACTACTACTACACTAACTACTACTAATTACGACTAAAAAAAACTAACTACTGATAATAGTAGTAGTAAGTGGAGTAGTAGAGTAGTAGTAAGTAGTAGTAATATAATAATAATAATAATAATAATAATAATAATAATAATAATAAGTAACAATAATTATACCTTCTCTACTACACCACTACTAACTGACACTACTACTATAGCTACACTACTACTAATGCGACTACTACTACCGTACTACTACTACACCCTACTACTACTAGCCTAACTCACTACTACTACTACTACTACTACTACTATCTACTACTGAAAATAATAACAATAATATAATAATAAAATCGAAATAATAATGTGAGTGAATATAATTTGTAGTGATAATCAAAATAATAAACAATAAAAAGGCCGCTACGTGACCACAGCTAAACCACCAACCCCGTACCCTGTGAAATAATCTGTATTCCCATTTAATAAACACAATTTGACATTGGACTTACACTATTAAAGACCACACAGCACACACACACACACACACACACACACACACACACACCACACACACACAACACAGCACACAACACACACACACACACAACCACAGCACACATACACACGCCACACACATTCAACAGTAACAAACAAGATTCCTGTAGAATAAAGTATCAGCTAAATATATATTTGTTAACAAAAGCATATAAGTAAAGTACATGTATATTAAGAAAACCAACACCCACAGATAATAACTAGTTTTAGATGTCAATAAAACCCTGGACACGAAATTCCATAGTCCCCGCCCTTTTTGAAGTAAAAATAATAGAAAAAAAAATAAAAAAAAATAATGTGTTGGCTTAGTATTTGAAACGAACAAAATAAGTGGTGATAAATGATTAAAAATCTGTTTGGAGGGGTTATGAATATCAAGGAATATGTATAATTATCTAAATACCGTTACTTGATATACACGACATGTTTCATCCTTAAATATTTCCACACCCCTTCCAAACAGATTCATCTTCTAGTCGCCAATAATTCGTTTTCAAATATAGTTCCTCTCTCAGTCATTTTTCGCTTCTTCCTCGTCTGTAGAAAAATTCGATGTTTTTTGTTAAATTGTTTATCAAGTTTCAAAAGATACCTTCAATTAAAACTTTACCTGTATATATTTCAAGACCTGGTTGATGTTTTTTAATGAGCTGTATTGATTTGAATTAAATATATGAGGTCCGTTACCTTTCGACCTGTCGAAATCGCAAAACTAATCAATTCATTAATAAGTCATATAATAGCATCTACATCTAACGCAATAGTAGTCTCGAAATCTAAAGCCCGTTCTTTAAAGAAATGGGCTAACATTGGGAAACTTTATTTTTTTTTAAAACGTCATAATTTGAGTATCTGAGCTACATAATAGTAATTTAAAATGGAGCAAATTAAACCACTAAAATATCATCAAGTGTTTTGAAATTTGTGCAATAAATATAACAAACTTAGTTTCGCACTCAAGAGAATAAAATAGGCCTAGAAGTTACAACTGATCAAGATAACCAATGCTTACATATCATCCTAGATATATCTTGGTAATGATTTGATATGATGTTGTGTGAACTGAGACAAGTGTATGAATCAGAGAGCTGATCGTATAGGTGAGCTCAATCATAGAGCTCTTCTTCGAAAGAAGCTCCATATCCGGTGTGTATCAATCCCAGTCAGCAAAGGAGGCCAAGTCGCCTGCTTGTCAAAATCAAACTTTACAGCAGTGTTGCGCTTTTGGAGGAATAGTGCATTGCGTAATATTATCTTTACCCGGAAAAAATAATTTCACCACTATCGTGATAAGGAATACTTTAAACAGCAAGACCTGTAACATGTCAATAATCGCTAACAGGAATTCGTTTGGTGGTATTCCATGTGTAATATTTAACGGACATTCTAGTAACTTTGCATTTCATTTTTGTGTAGCTCGGCCCTCATATTTAGTGTATTCCGCATAAGGGCGTAGGCTGGAGTGGCACCCACCCCCCCCCCCCCCGCAGAGCCATAGGAAGTTCCCGCCCCTGGCAAAGAAAAAAGCGAATGTTCAAATACTTTTTCTCCTTTCAAGCCTGATTACCTCAACTTAGTTCCCCTCGCCAAAGATTCACCTCCCCTCCCCATGTCAATTTAAACACAACCAAAAAGGAACTACGCCCTCAAACATACATAACTTTTTAACAAAAACAAAGTTTGTGCAAAAATAATTTGACAAGAGTGTTCCCTAACTCATTGACTAACATCTTTGTGGAAAAATGTGACTGGTCCAGTTGGTCATGCATGAATGAGGCATGCATTAAAGTGAAAATGCCACTTTTTTCAAAGCACATGAGTATCTCTTAGCCAAAAAAATCGGTAAAAATGACGAATTTTTTCCCTTAATTTATAAAGTGGTGCTCATCAACCATGTCATGGTACAACCTCTTATGTTCATACAATATGTAAAATACATTGCTGAAAAAATCGATTTAAATTTTTGCAGTAAATTTAAGAAATTTTTTTTTTTTTTTTTAAGCAAATTTTTTTTTTTTTTCAAATCGAAAAAGGGTGGACATTTTTAAATTGTGCTCACCCAAGCTTAAAATATGCAAAAAGTGCAAAGGAGGTTATGAGAGGATCAAACGAATAGATGATTAACATAAATAGGCGATTAATCATTCACCAAAACAGAATTTTTTTGGTTTTCCCCCCCCCCCCCCCCCAAAATCTCCTGCATCAAAAAACACCCCGAAATGACCCTTGTGAAAATTTTGAAAAGTGACTTTTGCATTTAATATGTGCTCACTCAGGCCATGCATTGACGGACCAATTCACATTTTCTGCAACAGAATTTAGGGCCAATTATTGCTGGAAGCATCCTTGCCAAATTATTCTGCTCAACACCGTCCTTTTTTAAGTTATAGTATTTTGAAAAAGGGTATTACTTTTTTGTTGTGTTTATTGCCTACGCTCCCCGAAAGGTGTGCCACCTCCCCGTGGGCCCAAACCAGCCTAACGCCCCTGATCCGGGCACTGGTAATGTCGAGCCTGAGATAGGCGTAAAAAAACTGGCAAATGAAAATGTGGTCTCTACTTAATTGGTAGGTATTTGCAATGCAGATTTTACCCATTAAACAGAAGTACCGTATTAATGTGAGTAAATTTTCAATAAAAAAAATGTTGTGGCCAAATTTTATCCATTAATACAGTACGCCTTTAAATGTTACCCCATTAATACTGTACAAGTACGATGCACCGCATGGTCCAGAAGCTTGAGTGGCGCCAACCAAGATACTATACAAGGAACTATGGCCCAACTGAACGTAATTTACGGCTGCTGTCTGGAGTCAAGCGTGGGGTTCTGTTATCATGAATTAATTGGTTAAGATCCTGAGTCCGCGATGCCTGACCCTGACAGATAAAGTGAAAAGGGCAAGCTCTTCTCTTTGAATGTGATCTACTTATACATGTAATTACAAATCCCAAAATATAAGCCAACAGGCTGTTTCTCCCATTTTATTTGTTACGGTGAAATTTACTGCTTGACTGGTGTAATTAAGCAAACGTGTGTAATTGTTGGGAATTGGCAAATTTGGTGACCTCATATTTAAGACAACGAGACTACAATGAGCACCACCATTAACATTTTAGCTGTATATTCAATTCAATCGCACGAAGGACATTAGAAACTCATTATCTGTTAAGTTGTGGAGGACCCATCGCCCCTTTTGTACTGTAGCGTACATACCGCATAAGCCCAGGCAAAAAGGCAGTAAACTGAACACCGTAAAGGGCCTTTAATACGCGAATTTTGACCGAGACCTGTTATTTACGCAAAAAGAAAATGCTTCCTGAGAGCTTGCTAGAGAGAAGGTTACACTCCCTCACACCTCTGAAAATTAGAGCAAATTTCACATGTAGACCAAGATCTAAATTACTGAACCGCTAGCGTAGACATATGTAGGTTAAAAGACTAGGGGCCACCGAAACAAGAGAACCATATCGCGTAAAAAACAAAAAAACAAAAACAATTTTTAATCATTCCATTGGCAGGGGCATGGATACTTTTTTATTGGTGGGGTGGACAAATAAGAACACTCGTCAACATTTTGGCGCGTTCCACGTGCAAACTTGCAAATGTAGTATTGGGGACAAAGCGCCGCACCAAAAAATGGAAATTTGTTTTATGTAAAATAGTATTTTCGTATAGTGGTACCATCATTGCTTTCAAAAAGCATTCATGCATTACGTTGATTTTCGGCAGGTTGCAAATCATGGGTGATCGATAGCCTCCCCGCAATATTTCGCATCTCATGCTACTGATCTTTTGGAAAAAGATGGGAAAGGTAGAAATGAAAATCCACATCTAGACTACAGATGATATTGCCGAATCTGTTTGCCGCATGGACGCTAGTCGGCATGGTTTGACCGTTTTGAAGTGCACTAGTTTAACTCTATGGGAGAAGACAGAACAGAGAGAGAAAGAGAAAAAAGATAGAAAGATAGAAAAAATAATTCTTACCGATCACAAATTCCAATGAAGTGGCCCGAACGCTATCGAGACTCACCGCCTATCAGCTGCTTATCAGGGTGTAATCCATGTTTTGGAGGGGGGGGGAGGGCAAAAAGTGAAAAAAAAAGTCCACCAATTTTCGTTGCGCTCCCGAGCGCCAAATTTTAATACCAGAATTTTGCGCAGCCAAAAACGGGCGAAAAAAATTGGCATTTGTATATTTTGATAATATTCATTTTTATGCTTTCCAATACCCTCTTTAAAAAAAATATTTCCATTGCGTATTATGAATTTCTCAATTGTCAAAAATTACTGGGGAGGGGGGGGGCAAATGGCGATACGTTTGGCCCCCCTCATCCGCTTTTTTCATGGGGCGATCGCCTCCCTGCCCACAGGAATCGACGCCCCTGTGCTATACGGGCTCATTTACCTCGAGACGGGTGATGTTTCAATCCAGGCTTTTTATTCATATTTTTAAAAAGTATTTACATTTACCCCTGGAATGTGTACTTTCATCAGTTAGTTGATTTGATCTGATTTAAAATATAAATAATAATTACAAACAAATACAGATATAACACATCCTCATGAATGCAACAATTACGTGTCAATCATTTAAACATAATTAACAAACATAATGAAGTTACATAATTAAAGAAACAAGATATCACCCGGGGGGGGGGTACTCAGATTTGGGCTCGACGGGGTGTGCCGGGCTGAGGTCGAAAAACCGACCCTTTTTTAAGGGTCATTTTGGCGGAAAAATGGTACCTATATTAAGGTTTTATAAGAAAGAGGCATTTTTTAGCATTTTTTACGAATGAAATAGGCGAAAAAATCTAAGTGGCAAATCGTAAAATTCAAAATCATGACCCATGTTAAAGGATTTTTTCATAAAACCGGACCCATTGTTTAAGGATTTTGCGAAAAAGTCACCTATTAGAGGCGGCACACTCCCGTTTACTTAGTAGGCGAGTACCCCCCCCCCCCCGGGGGATATACATGTATGCCGCAATGATACGTATATGTTTTATAGGCAAAATACAAGGTAAGGAAAGGGAGAACTAAACAGAGGTCCTCTACATTTTACATGATAAAGGTACCACGTGCACAATTCAACGGGTGTAAGAATGGATATAATATCCCCATACCGACCATGCCTAGAACACAAGTAAGTTTGATTTTTTTTATTATGTACATATTACAATATTTATCGCCTTTCATTTCGGGCTACATGCCTTTCGGATTGAATATTTTCGCCAATGGTGGAATGTCAACTTTGAAATGGCCGAATCTTTCTTTTTATTGAGCAATATTATTTAAACACAATTTTTCAGCATCAAATTTATCATAAGAAACATGGATATAACAAATTTGTTTTGTTGGTTTGTCTTAAAAGGCAGTGAACATGATTGGGAGAAATCCGAATGAAACTTACGCACCAAACGGTTAAAAGATAATGGGACAGATTTGGCTATCATGAATTTTGTTACAAAGCATACTAGCTTTTCGTTGCCCTCCAGACCCGATAGAAAAATATCGTTTAAAAACGGTAACGAACAGATAGGCAAGACATAGGTGGCCTGCTGAATAAAAGTTATTAGATCTAGCACATTTTATTGAGTAGTTTCAACCACAGGCGTCTATCCATTTTTATTTCCGAATTGAGGGGAGGGGGGCAGGGCGAAATGTGAAAAAAAAATATACAAAATTTTGGCTCAAATTTCCAATATGGAATTTTTGTGCGCGGAGCGCGTCGAAAATGAAAATTGGTGTATGTTTAGTTTTATATTCTTGTGCTTGGTTTAATGTTTTGTGTGGGGGCCCTTCAGTACATTTTACACCTCCCCTCTCATTACTATAAATTTTCAGATGTCCAAATATTGGGGTGGGGCAAATATGTTGCCCCCCCCCCCCATCGATATTTTCATTGGGGTGCGACTGCCCCCTTGCCACCCAAGAATCGACGCCCCTGGTCTCACCCCAAGTGAGGACTATCCCCAATCGTGTCATTTGCCTTATAAAGATAATCAGTATATAATAAAGGGTGAGTAAACATTCGGCCTGAAAATTAATATGAAGATTGTATAAAAACCCTATAAAATTCATTAGATTTGAGAAACAAAAACGCATGATGATTCAACATTTCACGATGTAACATAGCTGTGTGTGAGAAACTGTCAATTTCATACATGCGTTGGCCAATGGTTACGGATATTTTTTTTAGCCACTATAGACAATTGTTTATCTGATAACGTTGCATTTCTTCTGAAATTTAACCGGAAGAAACTGGTCTTGTGATTTTTTTTATATTTTTATAAAATGTGGTAGTGTGCATGGGAACCCCGGTCCTATACCTGGGAGTGTAAGGCCGACGTTCTCGTAAGTGCCGAGGTATGGAAGTACACCAGAAACGGAACGAAACTGGTCTTGTGATTTTTTTTCTACTTGTTTTTTATACTGTGTAGTGTGGCATGGGAACCCCGGTCTCTAAACTACACTACCTGGGAGTGTAGGCCGAAGTTATCGTAAGTGCCGAAAGGTATGGAAAGTACACGCAGAACGGACGAACGGTCTGGTGACTTTTTTTGGCAGTGTTCATGAGAACCCCGGTCGATCTAACAGACTAGCTGGGATGTCAGGCCGACGATATCGAACGTGCCGGATGTGTGGAAAGTACACCCAGAACGTCCTTGACCGTAAGTCGGCAACGTTTGCTCTGTATACGCACCAGTGAAATCAATGGGGGACGGCGAGTTCCTGGTGCAGCGCTTGATCCGTAAGATCTGTTTGTGAGAAAAATCAGGATGAGAGGTCCGGAGGACACGGTGATCCGAATTCCGATCCCGGATCAGGTTGTTCCTAGCAGTCGGTCCATCGCGGTAGGACCCCTGATCCGGTGACAGCCGGCAGCAGGGGTTGACCTTTGTTTAGGGCTATTAGTTTTTTCTTGGCAGATTATGATTCTGAAGACCATCAATTTGAACAATCTGAAAACTGACAACACTCTGCCAGCCTTGGCAATTTTGAGAATATAGCGGAAAAAACAAAAATGGCCGCCAAAATGCTTATTTCATAGAAAATTTAAAAGCAAGTGTGTTCGTGTAGAGAATGGCTATTAGTTTTGTATATTTTCAAAAGTCCATTACCTCAAAGACAATCTAATAGTTTTGTATTGTCAAAGATGACATGTTAATTTGCATATTTCACGAGAAAACACTATGTTAGTCTCATTTCCAGACCCTGCGACCTTCTTCCTTGTAAGTTACATGTAATGCAACTACGGGCGGTGAGTAATCAGAGGCCTGTGATGTCCAGGAACCAAGGAGGCCTCAGCACACATGCTTAGTTATGTTAATGATTCCTAGGCCATTAATTTAAACGATCTTGATGATTGACACTCTGTTAGCCTTGGAGCAATTAAGTTAAATGATATGCAGGAAAACAAAATGGCTGCCAAAATGCCTGATTTTCCTCCAGAAAATCAAATCCAACCTTTTGTTTTAGAAACTGTACCAGTGTATATATTTTAGAAGTCCATTACCTTTACGCAAGACTGGATGTGTCATTACAAAGACATATAAATTTGCATATTTTAAAGAAAACACTCTGTAATCTCAGTCCAGCCCTGCGACTGTTCCTTTCCTCTGAGACCATTCGGCTAATGAGCCACCCGAGTCTGTAATGTCAAGGATCATGTAGCCTCAAACGCACTTTAGATAAGTTCAAAGTTGACTGAAAACGTGATCCTTAGTAATAGGAATTGGTAATTCAAACATTCTGGAAGCCAGACCAGCCAAACTGTAGCACTGGACAGTACATGCAAACACAAAAATGGCTTCCAAACTAATTGATTTTTATACACAGAACATACTTAGCAGGATTTTGAATTGCAGGAGGTCTGTATCTCT
>JZLH01S0033760.1:10589-24378 GCA_001188425.1 Eucidaris tribuloides
CCGGGCAAGCGGGCAAGTGCTAGTGTCGATCCCTGGCTAAGGTATATATATTTTCAGTTTAGGAATTTTTCATTTTTGTCTAAATAAATTAGTTTTATATCTATACTGCATGAATTCAAGCATAAAAAGCATTTTTCTATATTTATATTACATTTGATATGTTTTTGTAGACATACATGTGTTAGATTAATGATATACAATAAATCAATTTTTTAACTATGCAAATGTATTGCAAGCAAAACTACACATGCAACTTAGTAGGCACATACGGTTAAGTATTGTGATGATTATGAATACTTCAAATAATTCTTGTAATAATTGAAAATAGCACATTCACATGAACTACACAACATCAAGAAAAAATACATTTGACCACCTGTCTTTTTGCCTCCTTTCGTTTATTTCCGGTGCATCCAATCACTGTTTCTCACTCTCCAGACATTTTATTGAACTTGTTTACAACCTGGAAATGAGTAAATATGGCCAGATCTGATATCTTATTGCACATACACAGTACATGTAAGTTAACCTCCTCAGACTGTTCTGATCTGATTTCAGTACAATGACCCCTATCAATACCACACACCAGACAGTTGGCTACATAAATCCCTAATCCAATTACACTAATGAAATTTAAAAAACAAATACAAACAAAATAGTGTTGATTGAGGTACTTGCCCTGACTAATAATAATGAGTTGTGATCATGATATGTTGATATAGTCAGTGGTGATGGAAGGGGACATGGGAGGGGGAATTTCCCCTTCCCCTGTCTACAGGCTCTAATAACATGCCCCCCCCCTCCCCCTCCCCCCTTGTTGCACCACAGTTGCCCCTCCCCCCTCAACATCATTATCTCAATTATGATATTTTGGGGGTATATCATGTGGTTCATGCAATAGGAACTTGCTTTCCAATACTTGATCTTCCACCATGCTTGCCCCCTCCCTTACATTTGAAATACAGTGCCACTACTGGATGTAGTTGTTAACACATGTTCATCTGGTCCTGTGTCCATTTGTTAAAACATAAATTTTGTTAGAGGACACATGCAGTTGTAATTGGCTTGACATTGTATGAAATAAATTGTCCATTTAGCTGATTTATGAGTTTACCAAATGTCTAAAAATCAACTGAACATCTGTCTACAAGCAGGCAGATTATGATGAACATACATGTAGCATGTTAATAGGCTAATTATTAAGGGGGAGGGGTTAAGGAGTTTGCTTGACCCCCATCTACTCTTTGTACACTTAAAGGCATCATATAACAATGTTTCCAGTTTAAAAAATCTGAGCTACATGATTCCCCATGCTATCAGTGTCTCTGATAAGGTTGAAAAATGAAGCCCTGAAAAAAATTCAGTTCAAAATGATCATTAAGTGCATTTAAAAAGTGAAAATCATTGACCGACCATTCCAGTCCCCCCCCCCCATAGACTGCTGTGTTGCAGAATTTTCTATCAGCTGATATTCTATTCATCTGCCGATTTTCATCTGCACATATTTTATGAGTGACAGTATAATTGTCCGAAGTTTTGTGTTCTATGGTGTTTATTTATCCATCCAAACACTGTCAGATATGTCAGATAGCATAGTTACTTTGACAATTTTTTTAAATGGGGCTTCCGCACTGTTATACAGTGTCTTTAAACTGTACAAAAGGACACATACACCAACTTCCTGTCCCACTACCCCCACCCCCACCCCCAAATAAGGGAACATGTGCACAGAATAAGCAATACAGAAAGGAAACAACTGCTCAAATGTATATTTTTAACTCACTCTTTTTTTCAAAATCAAGGTCATTTCTCCCAAAGTGAGACAATCAGTTACTGGAGCTAATGTTCTGTGAATGACAAATTGTATCTCCTGTCAGTTTTTATTGATGGTGCTGACAAAATCACATACTTCTCCTGACTTTCGTGTGCTAACCATCTGGTCAAATTTTGTGCAAATCTCTTTCAACATTGCTCATATTCAAAGAACTCTTGACAAAGTTACAATTCCATGAAAATTAACTTTCGTAATCATGGATAATTACATATGTGATTAATGACTTAAGCTATTTTAATTGAATCTATATATTTTCCACAAACAAGAGATTCTCAAAAATGTAGACATATGGGCTCAAAATATGTGAGAATGTTTTGCCATGGATGAATGGAGTGATAATAAATCATGGTATACTTCCACTGACATGTTTATGTGACAATGGAATGTGCATTACTGTATATCATACATACATTGCCTGGTGTCAGTTATACTTACATTATACATTTACAATTTTATGTGACTGTACCAGGTAGATCTGTGCATCTCACCTATTAATCATTCAAGAATCTTTTCATCAACTTATATTTAGCGTGGAGGTAGAAGACTCTTCTACCTCCATGTTAGTAAATAACATTTCCAGACACAAAAAGCAAGTACAATGCCAATTTTAATGATTTTTTTTCAGTAATCTTTATTTCTGATTCCAATATGATATAGATTTACATGTACATTGTACATATACTGTACACTTTGTCACTTTAAATGTGTTAACAAAATTACAGAATGTGTCAACTAACTTATATTCACTTCAATCAACAAACTAACAGAACATTTACGACTCAAAATATGTTTAAACTGCAAAGTGCCACTGCTGGATGCACATGGAATAGCATCCTCTTTTGTCTCAAATGATGAAAATTGGGACTTTAATGTTTCCCAGGATGCAAAGCAAAAAGCTTAGTTGTATGATAAAATACAGCAATCACTAGTATTGTAGGTCTTGAGACAATGTCTCGGTATGGAGACCATCTTGACACCTGATTTTCAGGGTCTCAGTCTTGGCCTTAGTCTTGGACCCTGAAATCTCGGTCTCGATTTCGGTCTAGGGAAACTTGCCCCTTAACCCATTGCCTTCAACAATTGTATCATACCAGAAATCCCTTCCTTGCCCAATCCCCCACCCCCCCCCACTTCCCAAAAATGAACAAGTAATAGATTTACACACAGCAAGATTTTTTTAATGTGCAAAGTCATTTTAAAACCCTTTCACTCCTCTCAGTACCTCCTAGTCTGCCTTCCAGACATTTAGATTAATTTGTCTTATATTGATAGGGAAACTATACTACCTTCATGCAGTCAAATGCTTTGACTAAGATTAACATTACGAAAAATGATGCAAAGCACTAGAAGATATCGTCGCAGGGTCTCAATACAATATATTCTTAATGTGGTACTACAAGATATACTGGAGAGATATTATGCATACCTGCCAACCAGTACGGATTTTTCACGGCAGTTTTGGTCTTATTACAGTTATTGGGGGTACGGTAAACAATAAAAAGGTTACATAAAAAAAAATGAGATAAGAGTGCGAATGAGAAAAATATTTGAAACAGCTGAACCAAAAGTTTTCTTATGAGAAAAAGCATAAATAAAACAAGTTTACCTTTTGTTCCGTCACTCACCAGTGAATACAAGCATTTCCATTACAATTTAAGCATTGCTTTAAAATCACTATACATGTATAGTAACCAAGGCATTTGGTTCAGTAGTTCATTTATTTTGGTGATTGGTGTTCTATTCTTATTATAATCTACGTATTTGTTGTTAACAACTGTAAAAAGACCACAACTGCCCTGGAAAAATCTGTACTGGTTGGCAGGCATGATTATGGTATTGCAGTTCTTCAGCTGCTGAATATTTAGTTGCAAATCTTGAGATGAAATATAGCAACTTACTACTCACAAAAATTTTAAAAAATGTCTAAATCACAAAATAGCTCCAAAATCGATGTTAAAACCCGATATGGATTGACAATTCACTGAAATGCAAGAGAAATGTCAAAACAACCTGGAAATTATGCACCAGATTGCAGAGTATATACATAGATTATTCTATTGAAGTACCAATTAATCATAGCATGTGTGATTTCAGCCATGCGTGACCCATTGGGCATCCAAAAGAGAGAGTTTAATTGATCACGCTATCAAACTCAACCACCTAGGTCCAATTAATAATAAAACATGTCATTAAACTTGCAGAGCACGGAAGGTGCACTTTATTTATGACCAAAATATAGGTCAATATATGTTAATATCAAATAATATCATCTAGGTGTTGTCATACTGTCTATAAATCAGAAGTCACAGCTTTTAGTCTTGAAATTATTTCACACACACGAAAAACACCTACATGTACATGTACATGTATCAAAGGTGACTATCATGGGGATTCACATGTATAATGCTAATATGTATCAAAAAATTAACAGAACCATAGAATTGAACAGATTGAGAATAGCTTATTTTGAAACATAATAGGCCATCTTATGAGCAATACTTGCAATGCTGGATGAGGAGTGTAAAATTTTGAGAATATTAAAACAGAAGGATAAGAGAAATGAAGCATTTGAATAGACAGCAACTATCCCACAACATGGAAATTACAAGTTCAGATTTGCCCATCACCCAAACAGCCTCACTATGGCCCAGTCTTCTAAAAAATGTGTCCGAATTCTAGCAATGTAAAATATTGATTTAAATTTCATAGCTATAAACTATGTTTTATTTATTCAACTGCTTAATAAAATCCTTTAGGCCCTTTCCTCATTTCCAAACATCAGTTTGAAGATGTATAAATTCAGTTTCTTATCAAAGGTATTTGTAATAACATAAAGATATTGGAATAATTCATTTCTGCAATTTGTATATTTACATTCCTTGTATAAATTAAGAATATAGTAAGCAAAATGTAATTTATTTTGTCTTCATCTTGACAATTGCCCTTGCATATACATGTATGTACTTCCAGTTCACTACCCCTCCCCCCCCAAAAAAAAAAATGGGAGTAGAGGTTGATGCTCTGATCTTGTTCAGAATATTTACTTTACCCTTTTCAAAACTTTTAAATTGAAATCGTCTTTGCTTGCTTTGCCCCCAGTATCTTGTAGTTTCTGTATTTCGACCAGCTCTAAGTATATTAGCACTGTTAGGGGTTAGTATGTTAAGTTAACAGCCCTCAAGCTCACACATTTCAACCGGATCATGATCTACATGTACATCACCCTTTGGGGTGCGCAGACAGAGCGGTGATCAGGTTTCATATATTATGCCCTGATCATGCTGTATATTATGTCGAGCGCAAAAAGGTACCCATCAATCACGTATGACAGCCTACCCCTTCATGCCCCCGAAATTCATTCATTTTAATCTTATTTCACCAGCTACCCAGTATGTGTGTCTGCATGACCTGTTCGCGATGAAGTATAGGTATGCAGCACAGATACATACTGTACACGTTGATTGCTTTCCACTTGAAAACAATAAATCCTTCCCCCGTAAAAACGAAGCTGTACCTCACGAGTTCACACGATTTCATCAGGATGGGAAATCTCTTGTTTTTACTTCAGGGCGTTCAAGCCCCACCAGCCCCATACACATGCTCAACTGGCGAATCAATATTTCAGGTTATAAATTGATTGAGCCGTGTATCATATATGTTCTGTAGCATTTCTTCTTTTTAAAGCATTTAAAGCAGTGTGAATTATTTCTACGATGTCAGGGATGTCTTGTGCATTCTTTGACACACGATATTAAGCAAAGCTGCATCAATTTGTATCAAGGTATAGTTAGTTCATTGGAAGTGAGGATTGTTACCCATTTTAGAGTTTATGCATTCTTGCAGCTGGTACTGTACTTTTAAAATCACTAAATTCACTCAACAGTCTGTTACCTCCATGATATTTTAATGAAGTACAAATTTAATCTAATATTTGATATATATGTTACAAATTTCAGTTTTACAATTATTTAGTTAATCTGTTGATGATTTGATTTTGATACAACATATCCGGGACTTGTCTTCAATGGGTTAAGAATTACTTTACCTGGTATCATATGTATACATTTATTTAAAATAAAGCTCATTTAATATCATCTGAAGTAAGGCAAGTTACTTAAAACGTATAAATCTAATAACAATACTTTAATAATTAACATTTATTTCAACATCAAAAACAGAAATGAAATATACTTCATAACCCGTTGAAGACGATTAAAGGCAGTGGATCTCATTTGCAAACATCCCCGCAGACCAGGAAAAGATTAACCCATCCCTTTAGGCTATTGATGAGGGCATGTCTGTGGAAACTCTGGGGGTCAGTAATTACCTAGAATTTGAAAAAATGTGAAGAAAAACAATAGCCGTTTAGTGTACCTTCTATGGTAGGAATTTTTTTCTGCAAGAAAAAATTCAAATCAGCGTCTAACGCGTCACTATAATTCCACTAAAACTGAGTTTCTAGCTCCTATATTTTGCTAAATGCTCCCAGATGGCATTTTCTTCTAAATGTCCATTGTATTTACGCAATGTTAATTTTTAGGCATGCTAAAGAGATGCCCTGCTTTAAATTTGGTATAACACCCATTTCCTATAGAGCCCAACCCAAGATATCGGCTAGCTCCTCCAGTGGGTTGTGAAGCCAACTTCGGATTAATGTCATTTACTGAATACAAATTACAGAATATAATTTTGAAAAAAAAATTGGTCTACTTTGTCAAGAATGTGTTCCAAAAATATATATTTTTTGATCAATTGCATTTATGAGCCATATTCTACAGCCAGCTATCCATAACTGTCCATAAGGTCCAAAAATTGATGAAGGAACATAATTTTGTTCCTATTTATTAGCATTATTTATTATTTTTGCTTTTACTTTTTTCTTTTTGTCCCTGCAGTCAGAATATCCTTTCTGTTGGGGTAAAAAATGCATCCCATTAGTATCTCAAATGGAACAGAATTACTTTAAAATGTATTCTTTCCTGAAATTTTACATCAAGTACGATGACAACATGGTACAATGTTGGGGATGCTAGCTAGATATACATGTACATGACAACTGCAGTACAAGCAGTGAAGAAACAGAGGAAATTAAATATCAAGTTATTCAAGCTTCTGACGACTGAAAATTGAAGTTGTTTGAAAACACACACCCACCCCCGGGGAGGGTGTCAAAAGCAGTCCGTTCCTTTAATTCATTAGATGCCAGTACCATGGCGCCATGGCGATAGTGTTACATTCACACACATGGCGAGAGGAGGAGTTTGAAGAATGATTTGATTTAAATACCAAAGGTCAGGCTCACATTAATAGCACTGGGGACGACAGAAATGGTTTAATTCGCGAGATTCTCCTCTGGAACTGCTGATATTCGGTATCGAAGTGTAAATATATTGTGAGCAAATGAAAATGTCACAGCGTAATCACAGATGCTTTTATTTGGTTTGGCAAAGTTGTCCCATAGAGAAAGTAAAGGTGTTAGTATGAGGTATTGTATCAAAGCAAACTATTCTCCCACACTACTTCAATGGTAGCAAATTTATACGTTTTGTTCTACTGTACTACCAAGTGTCTTAATTTGTTAATTCAGGGAACAACATTTCATTTGTCAAGCATAACAAATTTGACTGATTTGTTTGAGTATATTACTTATCAAAATACTCTACATCGTATGTTTTATATTACAAACGATAAGCAGTGTGATTCTTATGAAAAGGAGTGTTAATATTCTGTTTGGGGCTGCAGAGGATAAATTTGTATACATCTAATTTTATGTAGTATCAAGTTTGTAAATGTTAGGTTTTGTTCACACATATTGTGTCACATGATGTGAATTCATGAATTTAAAAATGTCTGTACACACAAATACATAAACACATACACACATTCACAGACACAGACATAGACAAACAATATATACACTGTAACACCTCACCCTTTTGGCTTAGAAGAATCGGATATATTGTGCACACACAGATGTATTACATGTATGCATGCACAAAGTAAACATTTATTTCACACCTGGGCAATTCCATAAAATATGTACTTCCCACCCCCTGTATGTGGGACCTTCCGGAAATGATTTCTTTGATTTCTTGTTCTTAAAGGGTTATAATGCTCTTGAATTATCATGGCTTGAGCAGATTGTGGAAGGGAAGCATTAAAGAATGGAGAAAAATGGGGGGTTGGACGTACAAAAGTTGATTATTTTATGGAATTGTCGACCATCAAATAAAACCACCTTCACAAGGAAAGTGTAATATTGCTTCTCTCATTCTGAAGGACTATCTAGATCACTTTCAGAATTTTAGAACATACAGTTGATTTGATTCATTATACCCTGTTGGGGGCAAAAATCAATACCTCATTTGTGAATAATACTGGCTAAAGTAACAATCCCAGCTGAAGTATGGCAACAGTATATAATAATATTGGACAGTAACAGGTGAACTTCAAAGTCTATATAACTGTGATATTTGCTTCATTTTGGTTCTGATACTAATTTGTTGCATTTATTCATGTACGAGTATTACGAATAAAAGAACTCGATAACATTGATTTTTAGATGTTGAAACTGAGCTATAAATCTTGCAAGCTTAGTAAACAACCCTATTCACACTTAAGATCAAAACAAACACAATTCATAAGTGGCAAGCCCAGCTTTTTTTTTTTTAGGGGGGGGGGGAACCAGCAATTTGAGAATTGGATAATTATACGGAATTAATATATGGATTCATATTTCAACCTGATCCCAGTGTTTAGTGACCTAATAACCAAGGTTTTGTAATTCTCAATTCTAGTTCTCTCAAACTAATATATCTTAATTATCAGATAAAGGGATTTGGGGGGGGGGGGGTTGGTGGTGAGAGACCACTCTGGCCTACATGTACATACACAATATCTGTGCAATACATGTATAATCATATCCACATAATTACACTAAAGACCAGAAGTAGAATTTTTTTCCCAGATTGAATGACATTAAACTTTCCATACCCACAATAAATGTCGTATCCCAGTACTCTGGAATAAAAAAAATGATATGCAGTTTAAACATATTCTAATATTGTAACTTTTTCACAATATTCATGAAGAATAAATGAGCTGCAGACCTGTATTTTTTTAAGGGGCGGGGGGGGGGGGGGGGGATGGGAGGGGAAGATGCATATTCCCTCCTGTCCTTAACAGGTATTCACTATACATGTACTGCCATGACTGTACACAATTACCAGCAGTGACAATGCAACTTCTGCAGCTACACGTGCAGTACTTATTGATCGGTTGGTAGACTTTTTTTTTCATTTTTCAGAACTATAATTTATCACCTGTTGCAAAGGAAGGCAAAAGAATAAATATTGAATTATGCTTCCTGGTGATGATATAAAAGAAATTGTATTTCTGAAAAAAAAAGATAAGTAAAGAAAAATGTTAATACTCTTACCTCATCTTATGTTTCTTTTGAATAAGACAGAACACAAGTGATGCCAAGCTGCTTGAGTTGTCACTGTTTCAGAATCACTATCAGGCATGACGTCAATCTGGAAATTTTACATGTTCAGAATTCTGTTGGATGAAAGTAAAAGACCAGAAACATACTACTTTGTATATTTACTGGCACATGTAGCTTATTCAGTTCAATATGTGTATTCTACATTGGATCAAAAAATAATTGTTTAAATACATTTATTGTCATAAAGGCATACACACACACTGAAACTAAACAAAGACCCACCTCCATGCTGAACCACATGTTGAGACAAGTGAAATTTTTGTATAATGAAGACCTAAATATCATCAAGTGTGTTGGAACACCAAAATTTGCACACAAGCTTGAATACATACATGTATCATCAAATTCCCCTGGCATCAGCGCTTGTGGGATATTTTCTTCAATTAGGGTCTCAACATTCTCACTTTCTTCTGCCTTTTCATGATATTCCACACATGATGAGGGGTGTGACAGGGTTGCTAGATCTTCCGATTCTCAAAAGGCCAAATTACATGCAAAATTCAGTGAAAAAAGGCCAAATTCAGATTTGATGCATTTTATGGGCAGCATAGCCTAGATTTGGTTAGAAATAACGTTGTAATCAATTTATAACACCTTTGAAACCTCTGCTGCAGCCGAAGATTTGAGTGCCGCTGTTTACACGCAGCCAGATTTTCCACGTGTAGTACATGCGCACTGCTACTTTTCGATCCTTGTGGCACATAATTGACTAAAAATCCCCGGAAAAAGTTTTTTTTTTATAATGACTTTTTAATGTGTCAGTGAAAAAGGCCCCAAAAAAGGCCAAAACCGTTTGGCTGGCATTTTGAAAGGCCAACCAGTGTCAAAAAAGGCCAAATTTGGTGTTTTTTGGCCAGAAAAGGCCAAACTGGCAACCCTGGGGTGTGGTAAACAGAAACAGTTATAAACACACAGCCAGACAGAAAGTACTCAAAACTTCAGTTACTATTCAGACAGGCATGTGGTTAACTCGATTTTAGTAACATTTACTTGTTAACTCAAAACACCTACTACTGTGCAAGGACATCAATATAATTTCATCAATCTATTTCATCAAGGTTTTTCTCACACCATTTTCACCACTGTGTGCCACCAGTACAATGTAAATCGCTTGATTATCAAGCAAGCCTAAAGCTATTTAACATTGATAAAGCAACTGCTTAATCTTGTTGAAATGAAACTGTGACAGCAATCTATCAAAGAGAATTGTTGGCTGGGACAGATTTACCAATTAATCATCTCAGCTTTACATTTAGATTAGAATTCTTGTCCTTTTCAAAGCAACAGGTGGCTGTGTAGCATTGTTATTGCACATTGAGAATGAAAAAGTGGAGTGGTCAAGATATGTGGGCTCCTGGACTAAAGGCACCCCCTCCTCCCCCCAACCCCAACCCTAAGGGAAAATGTATGTGTGTGCATGGTGGGGGGGGGGGTGGCAGGTGTCGATTTAACTTTTAATTACAGCAAATTTGATGGATTTAAATACAGTCAACTCTGCCTGAGCCAAAGTCATGAGTTAAATAATCACCCAAATCATAGCAGTTTTTTAGTTCCCTCTTATACAGAAAGTCAAATTTTTCCTAAGTCTTAACAGATTTTGGTGTTCCCAAGAGATTCGAGTTAGGCAGAGTTTTATCTGTAGCTAAACTTCAAAATTTGCTCCATCTCTTTACTACTGATATCAGAATATGGATTCTGGATTCACAATTACACAGTAAATACAGATTCCCCCACCCCCATCTTCGGATGTCTGTTTATGCCACAGAAACGAGGAAAAACATGAACACAAAACGGAACAAGAGCTGAAGACAGAAATAGAAAAAGTCAAAAACAGAATGACATAGAGAGCAAAAGACAGGCAGAATGGAGAAGGGAAGAGAGAATGTGGGGTACAATGATGGGAAAGAGAAATTGGCAGACAAACATTGATTGAAACAGACAAACAGACAGAAAGTGACAGCAAAGACCAGACATACAGCAATCAGATATCACAGAAGAAAAGGCTGCAGCTGCCAAATACAACATAAAGAAAGTCACTCTGTACTGCACTGGACATAAGCATGCACAGAATGTGACCCCAAGTGGTACTACACATGTCATTTCACATTTGCTTGTTCATATCAATTATGGAATTTATCATTTCTTGGGTTGGGAGCTATGAGTATGGTTGACAAATGAAGCCCCCATGTTAACTTTTTTCTTTCTTTTTCCCCTTTTTCCTTGTTTCTTTCTTCTTTCCTGTTACTTTTTTCATAACTTTTTTTTCTTTTAAAAGTTTTTTTTATATATATTTTCATACATTTTCTTTGTTTCTTTTTCATTTTGTCACTTTTTTTGTTACAGAATATTGCAAAACAATAAAAAAAATAAATCCTGTAATGTTCGGCAATAAGTTTTTTCATAATATGGCCAGCAAAAACTTTTGATCATTCATACAACTGTGGCTAATGCATACATTTTCCCCCTTTTGTGCTGAAATATTGTGTTTGACTGACTAGACTGATAAAATGTATATCTGTATTCGTTTAAACATAAAACTGCATTTGTTAATGATTTTAAAAGTGTCTGTGGATGTCATTAATCAACTATCATCTGCATTATTTTCACCTGCGTGGATTTAAATCAATTTGCAAAATATATAGCATCACTCTTTATTCAACACAATCCAATGTTCCTTTAACGGAGCAATCAACTTTCAGACTCAAGAGTCCTATGGATACTATTTATTTATAGAGTTACTCCCCTTCACGACCCGACAATTACCAAATACCTCAACCCTAAATTGGCAAGAAAAGGCAATGCAAAGATACGAGTTCAAGTGCTTTTTAATTTGCGAGTTCAAAGCCAAAGTTTAAACATTAGATTATTTTTCTCCCAAGGGTGGGACTTTCGTCTCTGCGACCGGAGGGGCGCTGTGAACATGAAACGATGGATTGGATGTCTTTTCAAAACAGGCATCACATTCCTGGCTGTTTCACCTGCTGGGAACTGTCAAAACCCGGACGAATGAGTCGTTGAAATGTGCCACGTATGAGGGTTAAGTTGTGGTACATTCTGGTCTTCTGATTAATTGCTCTGTATTTGGACTGCCAAATTTGAATGATGCGAAACATGCCCATTACACATGTACAGGTTTATTGGTATAATAACCCAAATGAAAAACATATTGATCATGCAATCATGATTATGATCACTATGGGTAAAAATCATGTATGTGTCCGTCCATAAGGTGATAAGTAAGAGTATGGCGATAAGGCAATAATATTACAATATTTCCAATTTTAATAGTATTGATTATTATTTGTGATAATTCACATTTTACTTGGGTTAACGTTCTTACACAGTGAGAAATTTCTTAAACCACTTTCATAAACTTATCATGCAGTAGGTACATTCTAATAAGTGTTAAAATAAAGTAAACTAAGATAAAAGAAATAATAATTCCGGGCTGTTTCACCTGCTGGGAACTGTCAAAACGTAAGGAATGAGTCGTTGAAATGTGCCACGTATGCGGGTTAAGTTGTGGTACATTCTAGACTTCTGATTAATTGCTTTGTATATAGGGCTGGCAAATTTGAATGATGCATAACCTGCACATAACACATGTGATCTTCATAAACCCAACACAAAACATTTTGATCCAAGAGTCATGATTTTAATAATCATTATGGACGATGAGTCAATACAATGGGGACAACATGATTATCATGAAATGTTAACAACTGTGGACATATATGTACGGCTCGACACTAGCACTTGCCCGCTTGCCTGGGGCAAGTAAAATTTTATGTTGGGCAAGTAAAAACTGAAAATGTTAAAATTTACTTCCCTAATTGGGCAAGTAAAATTTTGATTTTGAAATGAGCAAAATATTCAAATATGTCCAGGAATCTTACCAAAAATGAACAAAATATGTCTAAAATTTTGTGTTCAGTATACTGAACTTCATTATTTTCTTTCAATGAACTTAATTATACAAGTTTTTAAATTCATACTGTACATCACACCATTTGTAATCCCCAGAAATAAAACAACAAACATCCAATGCTATAAACAGGCCTTATAATTTAAAATTAGTGAGAAATCATTTTTAATGTTTTTCATTATTGTTATTTCTGGGCAAGTAAATGTTCATTCGTGCGAGTAAAAATCTGAAAGTGATGATTTCATTTGCCCAAAGGGCAAGTAGGAAAAAAAGTAAGTGTGGAGCCCTGATATATTGATCATCAGTTTGTTTGTGTATTTTTGAAATAGTAAATTTTACAGATGGTTTTGAACTTCTTAAATCATAATGTACATATATTTTTAACCACATGCTTGTAACATGGCATGTTACAAATTTCATTTGAATGCATACATTCACAAAATTCACAAAAAATTAAAGCATTTTGAAAACATACCATGCACTCTCTAGTCATTCCTTAAAAGAAATAAGAAAATAAAATAAG
>JZLH01S0033760.1:24403-37902 GCA_001188425.1 Eucidaris tribuloides
AAGAGAGAGATAGATTCATCGGACAAATTGAGTTTGCAGAGGGTAGAAGAGCAAAGTCTAAAGCAGTTTTATCGCTCTGAATATGTTTAGATAGTCTGAAAATAATTCACAGCACGAAACACTTAGATTTTATTTGTTTATATTTATGGATTTTTTAAAAAAAATATTTAGTTATCTGTTATTTCTGTTTCATTGTACTTTACCTATCATCTATCTATCTATCTATCTATCTATCTAGTCTACCTATCTATCTGTCTGAGTTGACTATCCAATCTATCTATCTATCTATCTATCTACTATGCTACTATCTATCTATCTAATCTATCTATCTATCTATCTATCTATCTATCTAATCGTATCCATTGTATGTATCATTCTATCTATCGGCATTGGAGGTAGGAGTCCATGATCTATCTATCTATCTATCTGTCTACTATCTATCTATCTATCTATCTATCTAATCTATCTTCTATCCTTTCTATCTATCTATCTGGCTATATAATGTATCTATCTATTTTCTTCGTTCTTTCTTTAATTCATTTTCAGGGTGTGTGTTCAGAATATTGATAAATAAATTGGAGTGATATGGGGCATTTCCTCTTCCTGATATAGTAATCCGCCCAGAATTTATTGTGACTGTCTTTTAGATACAGTATTTGTGGTACCGTCATATATTGTAGCATTGAAAGAGAGTGAATTTAATAAACTTGCTCATTAATGCCTGTGAATTAATTTTCTTTCATTTTTTGAATAGCCACTGTAAAATGTATTTCCACTTACTGGTACATTCATTTTTGACAACACATCTCGGTGAAGAGCTCCCAACTTTTTCATATTTTTGGAGATGAATACCAAAAACAGAAAGTGACAAAAAATGAGGTGAGGCAATATGAACGGCAGGTTCAGGACTGAAAGAAAAGTTAAATGCCGCGCGCATCCATATTGACAATTTTATTTAGATTTCTAAAGAAGACACTTTGGGCATCTCTCATCTCGACGTGATGATAATGGCCCCCAAGAAGTGTCACTCTTAAACTGTGGTAAGATCTCGCTCCCCTGTGGTCAAATGAATACTTAATTCGTCTCCGCATCCCGTTTTTCCTCAGGTAAGACAGCGGTGCAGAGCACTTGGGCGCAATATGCGGGGGAATTGGCGACTGGAGAGGAGAACGTATCGAATCCTGTAGTAAATTAGAGTCGTTCCGGAGGGGCAAATTCCATCGACACTTTACCTGAAGTTGCTCGTTGGGCAAAATCATTGAGGTGGTCATTAAAGTTCATTTGAATAACCTGCGTGAACTTTCCAGGTGTTCAGTTTCAGGATAAGAAAATCTGAAGACTTAAGAGCATACGCAGGAGGAGCAAAATGTCGACTAAAAAAAGTGAATCTTGGGTGAAGTAAACCCTAAGCTATATTTGGGGTCAATTCTCTTTAAAGGCAAGGTTCACCCTGACATCAACTTGGTTTTGATAAAAAGGCGGAACAATGAGAACAGCAACACAAAAACATAATTAATAAAGTTGATGAAAATCCATCAAGAATAAACAGAGTTACGGAATTTTAATTAATTTAAATTGTCGAGCGTCACAACTTGCTGAGCAGCTTCCCATATGATATAAATTCCAATAAAAGTGGCCCATTTCCTAGTAATTTTGAAAATGATTTTAGCCTGTGGCATGTCAATATATTATCAAAAACAATTATTTAATACAACTGCTCTGCTACTGAAAAAGCCCTCATTCATTATCATGAAGCGCATAAAAGGTGGCAATATTATGGAATTCATATTCATGACATAATTATATGTGACGTCAGCACGTCACACATGTAAAACTTTGAAACCTTCATAACTCTCTTATTCTTTGGTGGATTTTCACAAACTTTCCTTAATATGTTTCTCTTATTGTTCTGCTTCAGTTAAAACCAACTTGATGTCAGGGTGAACCTTGCCTTTAAAGATAAATGACATGATTGGGTAGTCCTCAACTTGGGGTAAAAAAACTACATGCACTCTAGAATCAAGGAAACAATGCAGGGATTCTACTGTGAACATTTTGTCGTCAAAAGTTGACTCATTTTAAAAATAATGTCCATTCAGTATACTACCTAGGAGATAACTGGCTTTAATCAGAATTTTTGCTGGGAAGGTTTGAAAGTCTTATTCCTACGTAGAATTTTGTGCTGAATCCGAAAAACGCAGTCTTATTAACCGCACTCACATGACATTTTTGGGGTTTTGGCCATTTTTAGGCAAAAAATGACTATTTTATCCTTTTTGGTAAAAATCTGATTTGGGGGTCAAAACGGTGGCATGAGTAAGGTGAAATAGCCCTTGACTTATATAAGAAGAGATGCTGATTCCAATGTTAGTTACCTGTTTTCAGACATTTTAGTCAGATCGGCTACTTTTTGATAGAAAATGTCAAATTTATTCATTTTTGGGTGAAATATAAGATTGTTCTTCTGTAATACAGAATGGTTCAAAGTTTTAGGAAGACTTTATCTACTTACAAAATTGCGCAGATATCTAGCAAGCAGGAATATTTGTGCTCAATCGTTTCGTTTGGTCATTTCAGCCATTTTTGGGGCTAAAAATATCTATTTTGGTCAAAAATCAAATTTTTGGAGTTCTGTACTGGAATTTTTCATGTGGTTGTAAAGTTCGTGTGAGGACGATCGTAATTGACAAGTGTATTGATTTCTAAAGTATTCTCATTGATACGAATCATGACATATTGATTTGGAGGGAATTTGGGGGCCAAAAAGTCACTTTCCATCATTTTTTGGTAAAAGTGAGATTTTAGGCAAAACAATTTTTGAATGTTTGGGAAATGCATGATTTGAGTAATAGAAAGTACAGATATTAAAACATCCTTTTTATCAATGTCAGCCTTTGTCTTTTTTGATCAAATTGGTCATTTTGAGGGCCAAAAAAAGTATATTTTAATCATTTTAGATAAAAACAGGTGTCGGGGTTCAGAAAATGAAATTTTCCCACTTATGCCAATTTTCTTTGGAATATGGTCTTAAGTTGAAAAGTTTAGGGACTCCTGTTAGAGGTTGTATTGACTCTTATAACAACATTCTGATTATTTTGTCATATTTGGGGTCAAAAATGTCCAATTTTATCATTTTGGGGTGAAAAATAAGATTTTTCTTCTTGTAATTCAGAATTGGTTCCAAAGTTTTAGCAAGCCCTTATCTACTTAGAACATTGCACAGATATCTGGTACGCAGGATTATTTTGCTCAATCGTTTCGTTTGGTCATGTAGCCATTATGGGGCTAAAAAATACACATTTTGGTTGAAAATATTTTTTGGGAGTTCTGTACTGGAATTTTCATGGTGGTTGCTAAGTTTGTGAGAGGACAATCGAAGTTGACAAGTGTATTGATTTTCCAAAAGTATTCCTATTGATACCAATCATGACTTTTTGATTTGGAGGGAATTTGGGGCAAAAATTTCATTTTGTATCAGTTTGGGGTTAAAAAGTGAGATTTGGGGCAAAAACTGTGTTGTTAGACGGGTGGGAAACGGATGACTTGTGTAAAAGAACATACAGACGCCCTAAATCACTTTTATTAATCATTTCTTAGGTGTTTTGATCAAGGTTTGGCCACATAAATGACCTTTTTTCTTCATTCTGTGTTAAAAGGGTTTTGGAGTTCATTAATAAAACCGTTTGGGTGGTGGCAATATTCTTGTGAAACTAACTCATTTGAAGAGTGTAACGATTCTTCAAAGTAGTTTTATTGTCATGAATAACAATAACTCTGATTATTTGGCAATTTTGGCCACAAATGACAATTTTTATCCTCTTTAGAAAAATATAAATAGGGATCAAACTGGTTTCGCGAGATGGGTTGAAACAAGCGTGACTTATGTAAAGAAAACTGCAGATCATATCAACATTGATTATTAACTCCATCCTTTCGCATTTTGATCACTTTCTCACTTTGGGTGTAAAAAAATGATTATTTTTAGTTTAAATTGACATCAATGTCAGAATCAGAGACCACAATATTTAAGTATAGGATAAAGGTAATGAATACAATTTAATGTTATGCAAGGTTATTCCTATTGCGTGGCTATAAAAATTGAAGAAGAGTGGAAGCATATGACGACTGCAATACAGTCGAATTGTTCGCAGGTATTTAGCTTAATACAAGTGAAAAGTGTGGCTAAATAAATTAACGTTCTTTTTGCATGTGTGCTAATATGCTAATGTTTTCTTGAACTTCCATGTGTTGGCCGGAATAAGGTCAAATTGGTTATTTTGGCAAAATTGTTTAAAATGACCAATTGTCATGAAAGGGGATTTAAAGTGACCAGTGTACATGTATGCACCTTGATACATGTATGGCAGTATACAATGTATACACCTTCATGTATGCAGTATACATGTATACACCTTCATGTACAGTTATACATGTATGCACTTTCATGTACGTATAATGTGTTGTTTGTAAGTCATTATTTATAAATCATTTTATTTATAAATTATCCCCAGATATTATATTGTCAAAAGTTTTCAAAAATAACCAAAACACATCACATGTGCAATAATATTGTAGTATTTTTTAATGGAAATTAGTACATTTTATACATACCCTTCATAAAACCCTTTTATGATCTGTAATAATCATAGAGTTTGAACAAATGACAAAACAGATAAGGCCAAAAAATGGGCGCCCGAAAAATCACATAACACGTTTCTTTTTTGTTTCTTATTTAAAACGCTCTTTATAATTATACAAAAGGATCAAGGTTGGCAATTTCCTGGGAAATAGCCTGTATTTCCCACCTAGGCGGGAAATACTGGAAATGCTGGAAATACTGGAAATACCGGAAGTACCTGAGTTTGAAGTTGTACAAGTCAACTAAGAAGCCATTAATGCCAGTTCATTTTGGGCTCTTCGTACACAAAACCATCTTGAACTGATAATTTCAGATGAAAAGACTCTGCAAAACCTCTTTTCAATTTTGATAATTTATTCAGTGTTACTTCACATACTGTCCAATATATACAGTATTACACTGTACATTATTCAGGTGTTACACTGTGGGGTGGCAGCCCTCGTCTTGCTGAATATACAGGTAAAAATCAACATCTGTCAATGGGGTTTGCTATTTAAGTGTTCTGGATTTATGGAGCAATTCAGATATTTGCGGACTGAAATGATTGAAACAAATTTTCATAAAAATAAAAGCACGTGATCTAAAATTTCCATACTTTTAGTATTATTTGGCTGTGTAGAAAATTTGTCCCACCAATAATAATGAGTCCCTTGTTCTCCACCATCACTTAACGTTAGTTTGTGGTTTGTTTTTTTGCTGTATTCTTGTGTTGAATCACACTTACTGAACAACAATCTCTACATTTTGAGTTATTATCCTTCAAGAAATAACTTTTTTTTTATAGTATTTCCCACTATTCCCGGTATTTCCCGTTTTTGTACAAAAATAGCAAGGCGGTAATTTACCGTAAATACCGCGTATTTACCACCGGTATTTACCCGCCCGCTTTAACCGCCCGGTTTTTACCGGCCAACCTACGACAAGGATAGGCTGTCAAAACTTTGGAACTAAAACTGAGTTGCCAAGAAAAATGTGATATTTCTTACCCAAATGAAAAGGGGAAAAACCACCTTTCTTGTCCAAACAGTGGTAACTTGATCAAAATATGAAAGGATGAGAGGTAAATTGGAATGTTTTCTTGTGGTCTACATTTTTTAACATAAGTCCTGCTGGTTTCACCCTACGGAAATTAGTCTTAACCCCACAGTAATAAATTTTATATAAAAATGATAAAATTGCCATTTTGTCTCGAAAAGTGACAAAATAGAGAATGTATATATTAGAGTCAATAAAACCACTAACAGGAAAATCTAGACTTTTCAACTAAGACCAGTTTCCCAAGAAACTTGGCAATAGTGGAAAGTTTCATTTCTGAAACTCCAACACCTTTTTAAACTAAAATGATGAAAATATACATTTTTTTGGCCCTCAAGAATGACCAATTTGAATCAAAAGACCAAAGGCTGACATTGAATAAAAATGATGTTTTATTATTTGTTTTTTCTATTACGCAAGTCATGCGTTCCCAAACATTTTAAGAATTTTTTTACTCCCAAATCTCACTTTTTAACCGCCAAACTGATACAAAATGAATTTTTTGGCCTACCCAAATTCCCTCCAAATCAAAAAGTCATGATTGGTATCAATAGGAATACTTTTGGAAATCAATACACTTGTCAACTTCGATTGTCCTCACACAAACTTAGCAACCACCATGAAAATTCCAGTACAGAACTCCAAAAAATATTTTCAAACAAAATTGTGTATTTTTAGCCCCATAATGGCTACATACGCAAAACGAAACGATTGAGCAAAATAATCCTGCGTACCAGATATCTGTGCAATGTTCTAAGTAGATAAGGCTTGCTAAAACTTTGGAACCAATTCTGAATTACAGAAGAAAAATCTTATTTTTCACCCAAAAATGATAAATTGGACATTTTGTCCCGAAAATAGACAAAATAATCAGAATGTTGTTATTAGAGTCAATAAAAACCTCTAACAGGAGCTCTAAACTTTTCAACTAAGACAGTTTCCAAAGAAGAATTGCAATAGTGGGAAATATTCATTTCTGAACCCCAACACTGTTTTTATCTAAATGATGAAAATATACATTTTTTGGCCCTCAAAATGACCAATTTGATCAAAAACAGACGCAAAGGCTGACATTGATAAAAGGATGTTTTAATATCTGTATTTTCTATTACTCAAATCATGCATTTCCCAAACATTTAAAATTGGTTTTGCCTAAAATCTCACTTTTTCCAAAAATGCATGGAAAGTGACTTTTTGACCCCCAAATTCCCTCCAAATCAATATGTCATGAATTCGTATCAATGAGAATATCTTTTAGAAAATCAATACACTTGTCAATTACGATCGTCCTCACCACGAACTTTACAACCACCGTGAAAATTCCCAGTACAGAACTCCTAAAAATTGATTTTTGACGCAAATAGATTTTTTAGGCCCCTAAAATGGCTGAAATGGCCAAACAAAAACGATTGAGCACAATATTTACTGCTTGCTAGTATCGGCGCAAATTTTGTAAGTAGATAAGGCTTCTAAAACGTTGGAGCCAATTCTGTATTACAGCAAGAAACAATCTATATTTCACCCAAAAATGATAAAATTTGACATTTTCTATCAAAAAGTAGCCGATCTAACTAAAAATGTCTAAAAATAGGTAACTAAGACTGCTTTCATTGGAATCAGCATCCTCTTTTACATAAGTCAGGGCTGTTTCACCTACTCATGCACAGTTTTGACCGCCCAAATGAGTTTTTACCAAAAAGGGATAAAAATAGTCATTTTTGCCTAAAAATGGCCAAAACCTAAAAAATGTCATGAGTGCGGTCAATATAGACTGCGTTTTCCGGATTCAGGACAAAATTTTACATAGGATAAGACTTTCAAACCTTCCCCAGCAAAAATTCTGATTAAAGCCAGTTATCTCCTAGGGTATACCTTGTAACAGACAATTTGTAGTGTAACCTTCTATGGGGATTTAATCTGTCGTGCCCGATAAAATTAAACTGCTGGCCTGTTCATGCTTGATTCTCCTTTAGTAAACAGATTCAAGACAAATCCTTCCAGCCAGGAGATGCACTCCAACTGGTGTACATTTGGTTAATCTTTCAACCAGTTTGGTTGTAATTCTAAAAACACTTTTTTTATTTCTCCCAATCCTGTCACAAGCTTAAGTTAACTATAACAGCTTCAGGACTCCTGTTTGAGCTTACATTAACTCTTTAATGTTAACTTACTGTGACACCAGTGCTATCCTGGGCTGACATTGAATGCTAGGAGAGAATCATAATTGTAATCAATACTGGTCTCAGTCGCTAATGCACAGTACATTTTATGCACAATATATTGTAAACTATGTGTATTTGCATGACATTTTCTTGCCAATGTACACATTTCACTTGAAAAAAATGAGTGGATTGACTTCAGTGTTTTCAAAGCTGTGGCAGAATGGGGTTCATGCACAACACTTAAGCTTATTTTATTTTCCTTATGTTCTTTTAAGTGGGACTTTCGCCTCTGCGACGGAGGGGCGCTGCGAACATGAAACCATAGATTGGATGTCTTTTCAAAATAGGCATCACATTCCTGGCTGTTTCACCTGCTGGGAACTGTCAAAACCCGACGAATGAGTCGTTGAAATGTGCCACGTATGAGGGTTAAGTTGTGGTACATTCTGGTCTTCTGATTAATTGCTCTGTATTTGGGCTGCCAAATTTGAATGATGCGAAACATGCCCATTACACATGTACAGGTTTATTGGTATAATAACCCAAATGAAAAAACATATTGATCATGCAATCATGATTATGATCACTATGGGTAAAAATCATGTATGTGTCCGTCCATAAGGTGATAAGTAAGAGGGTATGGCGATAAGGCAATAATATTACAATATTTCCAATTTTAATAGTATTGATTATTATTTGTGATAATTCACATTTTACTTGGGTTAACGTTCTTACACAGTGAGAAATTTCTTAAACCACTTTCATAAACTTATCATGCAGTAGGTACATTCTAATAAGTGTTAAAATAAAGTAAACTAAGATAAAAGAAATAATAATTCCGGGGCTGTTTCACCTGCTGGGAACTGTCAAAATGCAATGAATGAGTCGTTGAAATGTGCCACGTATGCCGGTGAAGTTGTGGTACATTCTAGACTTCTGATTAATTGCTTTGTATATAGGGCTGGCAAATTTGAATGATGCATAACCTGCACATAACACATGTTATCTTCATAAACCCAACACAAAACATTTTGATCCAAGAGTCATGATTTTGATAAATCATTATGGACGATGAGTCAATACATTGGGGACAATGATGATTATCATGAAATGTTAACAACTGTGGACATATATGCAGGGCTCGACACTAGCACTTGCCCGCTGCAAGTAAAATTTCATGTCAGGCAAGTAAAATCTGAAAATGTTGAAATTTACTTGCCTGATTGGACAAGTAAAATTGTGATCTTGAAATGAGCAAAATATTAAAACATGTCCAGGAATCTTACCAAAAATGAACAAAATATGTCTAAAATTCTGTGTTCAGTATACTAAATTTCATTATTTTCTTCAATGAACTTAATTTTACAAGTTTTTAAATTCATACTGTACATCACACCATTTGTAATCCCCAGAAATAAAATAACAAACATCCAATGCTATAAACAGGCCTTATAATTTAAAATTAGGGAGAAATCATTTTTAATGTTTTTCATTATTGTTATTTCTGGGCAAGTTAATTTTCATTCGGGCAAGTAAATATCTGAAAGTGATAATTTCACTTGCCCAAAGGGCAAGTAGGAAAAAAAATGTTATGTGGAGCCCTGATATATTGATCATCAGTTTGTTTGTGTATTTTTAAAATAGTAAATTTTATAGATGGTTTTGAACTTCTATTCATAATGTACATATGAATATTTTTAACCACATGCTTGTAACATGGCATGTTACAACTTTCATTTGAATGCATACATTCACAAAATTTACAAAAATTAAAGCATTTTGAAAATATACCATGCACTCTCTAGTCATTCCTTAAAGGGACTGAGTCGTGGCCATCGACCGGCCTGATGAGAACAAAACTCACGGCCGTCACCCTGTTCGCTAGCTCCGTTTCGCGTGGGTGTGTTGATGTGTTGCGAAACCAGTTTGATGCACGCAGCAGCGCACTGGCAGATCGTGTATTCAGTACGGCCAATGAGAAGCAACAAACTCAGAGGACGTCCTTTCAAATTTACCGAAACGTGCCGAATTGATTATTCGGGCTCTTTCGTATTAGCGTGTGCGTCCATTGCGGTCCGCTGAGTACTGCAACGAAATAAACACTCCACCGCGTATATTATGTATTTCGAAACGGAGCTAGCGAACGGGGTGACGGCCGTGAGTTTTGTTCTCATCAGGCCGGTCGATGGCCACGACTCAGTCCCTTTAAAGTGATAGGCTAACATTGTGGAACTTTGATATTGTCAAACTTTGATATCTGTGCTATATAGTAATGTTCAAATAGACAAATAAACACCCTAGAATACAAAAGTTTGGAAAGTTACACTGCCAATGGCAAGTTATGTGTTATGATGATAAACAATTTAAAACTCGGGCGAGTTTAAATAGCGTAGTGTGTACACACAGTATTCTATCGGGGAGAAAGGCAGGTGAATCACGATCAACACCTTACGATTTTCATTTTTTAAGCACTAAGTAATCATTTGAAATACAATTTTTTCAGGGCGTTCATTTTAGACCTTATCAAAGCAATGTAGCATTGGGGATCATGTTAGGTCGGATATTTTTTAACTGTGGTAGCCAATACCTTTAAAAGAGAATTGACCCCAAACTATAGCTTATGGTTGTACTTCACGGTCTTCATCCAAGATTCACTTTTTTATCAACATTTTGCTCCTCCTGTTATACTCGTAAGTCTTCAGATTTTCTTGTCCTGAAACTGAACACCTGAAAGTCACCAGGTTATTCAATGAACTTTAATGAGCCACCTCAATTGATTTTGGCCCAACGAGCAACTTCAGGTAAAGTGTCAAGGAATTTGCGAGAACGACTCTAATTACTACGGATCGATACGTCTCCTCTCCAGTCGCCAATTACGCTGCGTATTCACGCCAAGGTGCGCTGTACGCTGTCTTACCTGAGGAAACGGGATGCGGACGAATTAAGTATTCATTTGACCACAGGGAGCAAGATCTTACCACAGTTTAAGACGTGACACTTCTTGGGGGCCATTTCATCACATCGAGATGAGATGCCCAAGTGTCTTCTTAGAAATCTAAATTAAAATGTCAATAGGGGATGGACAGGAGAGATTTAACCTTTCAGTCTGCTGCGCGTACATATTGCCTCAAATCATTTTTGTCATTTTCTGTTTTTGGTTTGATCTTCAAAAATATGAAAAAAGTTGCAAGCTCTTACAACCGAGATGGTTGTCAAAAATGATGTACCTGCAGTTGAAATACATTTACAAGTGTGCTTTCAAAAATGAAAGAACAATTAATGCACAGGCATATAATAATTGAACAAGTTTATTAATTCACTCTCTTTGTACCAATATATGAGGTACACAAATACTGCATCTAAAGACAGTCCAATAAATTCTGGGGGATACTATATCAGGAAAAAGGAAATGCCCATATCACTCCATTTATTTATCAACATTTTGAACACACACCCTGAAAATAAATTAAAGAAAGAAAGAAAGAAAGAAAGAAAGAAGTAGATGCATGTATATAGCCAGATAGATAGATAGATAGATAGATAGATAGATAGATAGATAGATAGATAGATATAGTAGATAGACCATGGACCCTACTACCATGGATAGATAGAAAGATACATGTAGATAGATAGATGGATAGATAGATAGATGGATAGATAGATAGATAAATAGATAGATAGATAGATAGATAGATAGATAGATAGATAGATAGATAGATAGATAGATAGGTAGGTAGGTAGGTAAATAGATACATAAATAAATACAATAAAATAGAATAAAATCAAATGAATATTTTTTAAAAATCCATAAATAACAAATAAAAATATAAGTGTTTGTGCTGTGAATTATTTCAGACTATCTAACATATCGGGAGGCATAAAATGCTTTAGACTTATGTCCTCTACCCTCTGCAAACTCATTTGTCCGATGAATTCAAGATGTCTTGAACGCCAAAAGGAATTATGAGCATCTGTCATAAAATGGGAGTTGGCAGGAATAAGCTGTCACAGCCACTCACATATCCCAAAATATTTGGGATGGAGGAATTAGCTTTGAGGGGCAGCAAAACAAGTTTCGATATGCCAGAGGGCATTCTTGATGATATTTGTGATTATGACATCAGAGAGATGGCACAATGACATATGTAACATATGGCTGACAATTAATCATTTTGTTGTGAGACAGTACCAACATTATTTTCTAGTGATGAAGGATCCATAGGTCATATGACCAAACCATTTTGTTTATTCAGTGTCAAACTTGGATCCTGAAGATGATGCGAAGTAACAGGACAAAATTAAAGATATTTATTTGATAAAGATCTTTCATTTAAAACAAATGTCCGCATTCAGACACTTTGTGTGAGTTCATTAAAACAAATTTGCTTGTGTTTCTGTCCAAGAACCTCAGTGATGAATGATTTTATTCAAGATTGAAAATTAATTATATTTCAGGTTATATTTTATGTCCACTGTCTTTCAAACCATATTTTATACAGGTATGTAAATACCTTTATTTTCAATCACATCTCATGGGGTTTGTTTGGCTAAACACCTTAGAGACAGTTAAGTGATTTTCTATATTTCAAAAAATGGTCTTTTCCATTTCTGAAAACCTGTAATTCCATTTCAACTTGATTAAAAATGGAAATTCCATTTTGTCATAGAAAATGTACACAGCAAAAACATGAATTCCGTTTCACAAAGGTGAATTCTGTGAATTTTCACATGAAAAGTAAAGAACAAAATTAATTTTCTGTTAGATTTACTGGTAAAACGGAAAATCACTGTCCCTAACACCTTAACAACAGATAGACTTTATCATATTTACTTGGATTATCTTTGGATACTATGTACAGTGTACTCCCTGTTACCTCTAACACACCAAAATGTTGGCAAAATTTAACTCGTGAATTTAGTATTTTCCACCAAAGACTACTATGTACATGTACATGTATACAACTGTGGATTATGTGCTTAAATGGACTTTCTGATGTATGCTTGGTCGAGACACAGCACTTGGATGTAGCTCTCTTTAATCCTGTCAATTTCAAAAAACATTTAACTTAATACAGTTTGTTGCCAATGATACAAAGGGGTTTATACAGCATATCTAAATCTACTACATAAGTAACAACCATCCAGCAACTTCAATCTCACATACTCATTCACAAACCATAGCCATGGATTATTTTGATTTTTGAACATTAAACTATCTGCATAAAAGACCCCAATTTCATGCTTTCTAGAAGTACATTTCTTTTGTTATAGATGTTATTGCTATGATACATGTGCCTGTTTGCCAAATCAACATCCACAAGTATGGTAAAATACAAATAAGTTCGGTCATTTAAAGTATGAATAGCACACACAGACACACAGACACAGACATACTGTACATGCACACACACATGCACACAAACATACACAGACACACACAGACAGACACACAGACAGACACATGTACACACACACACACACACACACATATTTTAATGGAAAATAAATATACCTGACTGTACTTCACATCATGAAAGGGCAAGTTCCCACCATATGCACTTCCTAAGTTTATAGTGCAAATATACTTTGTTTGATCAGAGGACAAGTCCAGCATGCATACATCCGCGATGCCTCATGCATGTGCATGGGCATCATATCATATA
>JZLH01S0033767.1:1742-16544 GCA_001188425.1 Eucidaris tribuloides
GTGGTATTTTGTTTTGTTGTAAGAGGGATGCAAATGAGATTCCTGCCGTAGACAGCTGGCTGGAAGGATTTATCGTGAATTTGTGTACTTAAGCCAAATCAAGTGTGAACATACTTTTGTTTCTCTAGAGCCACGATAAAATTAGCTGCCATAGAGAGCTACACAATAGATTTGTCTGTCACAAGGCATACTGATACAAGTTACTTTACAATGAGTCAACTTTTGAATGCAAAATTGTCACAGTAAATTCCTTGTATAGTTTACTTGATTCTAGAATAGTTTCACCTCAAGTTGAGGACTACTCCCAATCATTTCATTTACCTTTAAATTCTTGCAGAGGAGCCAACAACCTTGTTGACCAAGCCAAGGAATGGGAGGCATCAGGGGAGTATTCCAGAGCCGTGGACTGTTACCTCAAACTCTCTACCAAACTGACCACTGATAACGGAATCCTGGAACAGTGCTGGTCCAAGGTCAGAGGTCATTTTCATCTAAGCTGTTCTCAATTAAAGGAGAAGTTTCCTGGTTCATTACTGTGGATTCAGTTATAAACATACATTTATTTATTTATTTATTTATTTATTTATTTATTTATTTATTTATTTATTTATTTATTTATTTATTAGTTTATTTATATACATATTTTTATTTGTTTATTTGTTTATAAACATGCATACAATTGATTGATTGATTGATTGATTGATTGATTGATTGATTTGTTTATTTATTTATTTATTCATTTTTGGTTTATTTATTATATATTTATATATTGACTTATTTACTTACTTATTTATACATCATTTTTTTCATTTGTTGATCTTTGTGTTTATTTCATTAAAAAATAATAAAACAAGATGCAGATTTCAAAGTGTTCTCGAAGTGTGTTGTGATATTTTCCTATTTTGAGTGATGTCAAACTGGTTCGGAAATGTGTGGGGACAATAGCCAAACCATAACTCAGTACAAATGCATCTGTTGTATTGGTAGAAACAACCAGCTGCAACATGCTGCACCTGGTTCAGCAATTGTCCACACACATTTCTGAACCAGAGTGACATCACACTCTGATACTCTATTTGATTGTTATTTACTCCTCTATCAACATTCCTGTAATTTGTTTTCAGGCCGCTGAGTTAGCTATGAAGTTTATGGAGTCCGGCAAGGCTCTTGATGTCGTCAAAGTTGTGTGTCCCAGACTGGCTGAAATCAACAAGCACAACACGGTAAGTTATTCAGACTATGCCAGGAATATCAATGACTCCATTCGAGCACATTCATAACAAGGCTCAATTGGTGTTGATTACAGTGTATTTCAAACACAATCTCTTAACGTTTAACGTGCCGAAGTCGGAGATTTGCACCGAATAATACACATAAATTCCATAGAGGTTGAAATCCTCTGACATGGTAAGAGTAAAACCCAATAATCTTTTCTGACAAAGGAGGTTTGAATTAGGAATAATGTCTAAATCGGTAAAGATCAAATAATAATGATAATACTTGACAATATACCACACAATTTTTGTTCCTGGGCAGCCGAGTTGTACCTCAGCCTAGACCTGGGAAAGGAGGCTACAGACATGTTAATGATACAATATACATATAATGATAATACCACATAATTCTTGCTCTTAGGTGGGTGAGTTGTACCTGAGCCCAGATCTAGTGAAGGTTGCCAATGATAGGATGTAAACATAATGATAATACCACATCATTCTTGCTCGTAGGTGGCCGAGTTATACCTCAGCATAGATAGATACTGGTGTTGTGGCCTAGTGATTAGAGTGTCCGCCTCACGTCCAGAAGGTACTAGGTTTGAGCCCCTGCCAGGACATACAAAAGACTTTTAAAATGGTACCTTCTGCTTTCTAGCCAGGGGCTCAGCATTTTAGAACAGAGAAGGGTAATAATAGCATTTATGTTATGCAATACCCCTTGGGAGAACAGTATATCTGACTGAAGTGGCACCCCTAGGTAAATAAAAAAAAATACTATTATTATTATTATCTGGTGAAGGAGGCCGTAGATACTAATGGGCGGCGTGAATGGGTTTTAAGCCCAGAAGGTAGCCAATGATATAACGTAACCATAATACCACATCGTTTTTATTCCTAGGCGGCCGAGTTGTACCTCAGTCTAGACCTGGTAAAGGAGGCTATTGACATGCTGATGGATGGTGGTGAGTGGGCTAAGGCTCAGAAGGTAGCCAAGGAGTTGGAACCGAGATATGAACGCTATGTCGATGACAAGTACAAGGAATTCTTGAAGAGCGAGGGTCGCGCTGAATCGGTGAGTGAGACTGACCACCATCGGGTTGGCTGTTTTAAATTACTGTAAAACCATAAATTTTCACGAGCATAAAACTTTCGCGAATTTCGCGAGGAGTCGAGATTCGCGAAAATAAAATGCACACGAAAGCTTGTGTATACACAACTTTTTTTAATGCCAGTACAAGACCGTGTACTATAAAAGTCAAATGACTCGCGAGATTATAACGCGCGGTCACTTACAACGGGCGCAATGCCGGGGCGTAGTGCACTTTACTTCTACATTTGATAGAACTGTGTTTCAGAGGCATTGAAACAATTTTTTTTTTATAAATTGTTGTGATAATTAATTAATAAAACACCCAATTCCTTCTTCCTACCAAATTTTGCTATATTTTATTTTTTCGTGGTCGATGATTTGTGAAAGTTTCACACACGCGAAATGGCCGTCGGCTCGTATCCGCGAAAGTTTCATGTCGCCAAAGTGTTTTACAGTAGCCTGTTGAAGATGATTTTATGTCGATATAACTTGCATTCTCCCTACACCCCAGCCAGAGATAAGTCGTACTTCATCGTTTCGCAAGTAAAAGGACAATATGGCACTGTGTTATATATTGCCATATTGCCCTTTTACTTGCTAACAGAAGACTTCATCCTCAATGGGGTAAAGATTTTTGAATAAAAATGGTAAACATATATCTCCTAAAAATATAAATATATTTGCTAAAATCTAGAAATGTATTTTAACAAATTTGGCTGAACAATCCAAGAGTGATGAAGTTTCAAAGTTAATTTAATTCTTGCTAAGTCATTCTCAAGATAGCATCCTAGCAACTTTCAGTGATTAAGCATTTCTAGTTTTCGTTTGGATTTTTACACAGATTTTCACTAATATTTATTTTTCTGAGACATCAGTCTAGTCATGAACCTTATCCTTAAAGGTAAATGACATGATTGGAGGTAGTCCTTAACTTGTGGTGAAACTATTCTAGAATTGCGTAATTTATACAAGGATTCTGCTGTAGTCAAAAGTTGACTCATTCTAAAATAACTTCCATCAGTATGCCTTATGACAGACAAATCTGTTGTGCAGATTGCTATGGGCTGTATTTCTATCAGGGTTCTGGCGAAACAAAATGCTAGTATATTCATGTTTGATTCTTCAAGATAAATCCTTCCAGCTAGGAGATACACTCCAGCTAGTGTATAGGTTGGTATATCTTTCAACCGGTTTGGTTGGAGAGGCATTTTTTTATTTTTCCTAATGATGTCACTGCCCTTTAAGCACCCAAAATCATTTTAACCAATACACACTTACCATTTTTTTTTAAATGAAAATGAAAATATCTTTACAAATCTTATTTAGAGTTGTCCACACTTTCACCAAAGAAAACGGCAGAGTGTGCAATTTGAGAATTTCCATAACAAGGATTACATATTTCTTCACCAGTTCAGCTAAATTTGCTTAAGCAGTTACTGTTTTCTTTCTCTTATTGTTCTGTATTCTCTGAATGAAGATAGATATCTAGGTTTCACTCTTATTTAACATCATTAAGTTTGCTTGTGTTATTCATTCTAAATTGCCACATCAGCTTTATGTGTGAAGACTTGAAAATGTGTGAATTAACTATACTTCTGTACCACCAATGAATTATGAAAACTTCGAGTTTATAAAATATCATGTTTTCTTTTGTTCATTTCTTTTCATTCCTCAAAATGTCAAAATATGTAGCTTGCAACCGTTGACATCATCGCTGCCCTGGACATGTACGTGGACCGCGGCGACTGGGACAAGTGCATCGAAACAGCCGAGAAGCAAGGCTACAAGGTCCTACATAAGTATGTAGCCTTGTATGCCAGTCACCTCATCAAAGAGAATAAGTTCTTCAAGGCATTAGACTTGTACGTCCAGCATGGAGCTCCACCAAATTCTCAGGTAGACTTGATGTTGTGGTAACACATTTGTAACTTCTATCTACAATAGATATCGGGAGTCTCTGTAGGCCAATGGTCCGATAGACCAAGGGTCCGATAGACCAAGGATTTTTATAAACCAATGGATGGCATATCTGATAAACAGAACTTTTAAATCTAGGCTTGAAAGCATGTCTGACATTTGCAATTTATCCAACGATTATTTCATGTACTAACCCTGACTTTAACCCTAACCCTAACCCAAACCCTAACCCAAACACTAACCATATCCCTACTCTGAACTGTAAACCCAATGGCAACCCTAAGGCTAACTGTTTGTCTTCTGAGATATTGTCACCGAAGCAAATGTTGGATCACCTTGTACTACCCAACCCTTCCTTCACGGGTCAACTTGATGAAAATCTTGTCTCTCATTAACAATACTACTGTATAACTGCAACGCTATGGGGTTAATGACAAATAATTTTAAATAAAATAAAGTTTTACCATGTTTCCCATTTAAAAATTCTGTGTGTTAAGTGTCTGTGGAAAAGTTCCTAAATTGAAGCCCTGAAAAAAAGAAAACTGTACGTCAAAACTTTTATTGAGTGCCTAAAAAAATTCTCTGAGTGACCATTCCAGTTTTCTCCCATTTATTGTTGTGTCATAAGACTTTTTCTCGACTGGAAATTAACTCTTTACACGCGGTATTCGCATCCATGCACTCCCTGCAGCGTGCGGGATTCGCATTTCACGCTCAAACGTAGAAACGATTGTATTCACCCGAATTACACTGATTTCCTGGATACTAGCAGTAATCTCTTTGTATTGTTTACATTCCTCAAGTATGGGGGTATTATGTTAGGTTCTTAAGGAACCAGAAAAATTGATAAATACAATCGAGGCTTCGTGATACAATAGGACAAAGGATTAGACACAAGTTAACTTTAAAGAGAACTGGAAAAGTCAATTACAATAAGACGTGCTATTCACTGATAATCTCTTCATTCACTTCTCATTTGGTGACTCATCTCTTTCATCAAATTGTTACAAGTCAGGGTTTTATCTATAACTTGTGGTTTACCCTCTTGTATTATTTGAATGGAGTTGTATATTTTCAAGCAGGAAACTTAGAACTACATGTATGTTGGTTACAATTAGCCATTACTTTACAAAATTCAGATGTATATTTCCAAACACCCATTATGCATTAAGAAGGTCTGTAAAAGGTTCTTCTACTTTGCTGCAGGACATTTGTCCTAAAAACGTTATTGTGCAAAGTTATTGCTAGTTGAAGTCAATTAGTTATTTCCTTTCCCGATACTGAGCGCTCTTTGAAATTAACTCCGCACGCTAGGGATTCAGGGTCCCGCGCACAAAGACTTAAGTCATATGCTGATATTCATCTGTGTATTTTTTGTTAGTAACAGTGTGATTGTCTAAATTTGTGTGTTCTAGGGTGTTTATTTGTCCATTTATGTTATAGTCTTGTTAATTTTCTGTGCAGAATTTCAACATCTACAAGCGAATTGCCAATGAGATCCTGGCCTCCCCTAACTTGGACCGGGCTGACTCCTACAAGACCTGGGCTGACTTGAGGGATGTCCTGCTCAATCTGGTAAGTTTTATGTTCGCCTTTTGACAAGACCTTGGTGATAGCCTAATACCACTTTCATGAGGCATCATGGCTTAGTGGGTAAGAGCGTGACTTTCCAACCTAGATATCTGTGGTTGAACTCCATGCCGCGGCAGTTGTGTCCTTTGCTAAGGCACTTTATCTCTATTACCCCATCCGTGTGATAGGATGTAAAGCCTGAGGTCCTGTGTCGAGACAGAAACACCTTAGCACGTTTTAAAAAAAACCCATACACTTCATCAAACAGAGAAGGGTGAAAATCCGGTGTGATGGCTTCTTTAACACTATCAACACTGCAGCCACTGGCCCCTTTATGATGCTGTATAGCTGCTGCCTTGCTGAAAGATACATGGCCCGATATTCAACCGCTATGAAACAAATATTGTATAGCGCTATAGAAATAATTCTGTTGTATTGTACTTATTGGAAAGCGGAGTTACTCTGGAGTAAAGTGTGGAATTATTATCTTGAAGGACAAGAATGAAAATTATGAAAAAAAAAAAATGATTTAGATGCAATCCTGAGTCCTCAACCCACTTTGAGAAGAGGATTACAAATGGAGCAACTCCAGACCAGAAACGCGTTAGCGGATTATTGATATTATTTTACCAAACAGATTGCATGAAATAACATTAAATTGCATGGAAACAAGTGCAGATATCAGGTGTGGTGCCTGTAAATATGACAGGTAGTGTGAATTCAGGCCTGATCGAATGCGTATGAACAATATCATAATATTATTATACTATTATTTTTTTTTAAATTGAATGTATGTATTAAAAAAAATGAAGTATGTATAAAAAGATAATGTATATATAAGAAAAAAATGTATATGAAAAATGATATTTTGTGTTATTCATTCTGTTATCAGCAATGATAGCAATTAAAGAAGTATAGTTTCGTTAAAGTCATTCCTTGCCATTCTTTTTCACATTTATTCCCATTTGTAGTGTGAGAACTTGCTCTCAGGACACAGATCTGCCAACTCGCTCCCCACAGGAGTTGAAAACTATGCTGGCTATCACTCATTACTATGCCACCCGCAGTGCTGCATGAGCCAACAGACTCTGGTGATGGGTAGAGGACTGAGTGGGGGTGGATGGGGTGGGGGGGAGGTGGGTAGGAAGATTAGTTGTGACCCTCTACACCACAGAAGTTGAAACCTATGCTGGCTATCATCATTACTATGCCACTGCAGTGCCTGCATGTTCTCAACAGACTCTGGTAGATGGGATAGAAGGGGTGAGGGGTGAGGGTGGGGTGGGGTGGGGTAGGGAAGACATTTGTGGCCCGCTCCCCACGGAGTTTGAACTGTGCTGCGCCATCACTCATTACTTTGCAGCCACAGTGCTGCCATGTATCCCACAGACTCTCGGTAAGAATGGGGTTAGGGATGAGCAGGGAGCTGATGGCGGGGCGGGGGGGGGGGGGGCAGGGGTAGTGCAGGGTAATCATCTCTAGGAGCGGCAAAACTAACTACATTACAGGGGGGCAAAAAACTTGTCAAGCACCTAATTGCCATGAATTAAAGAGTTCAAATCAAGTTCATTTTCTCGTGGCTATCTAAAAATTTGCAGGAGACCATCTGCAGCCAAGCTGTCTGTCTCCCTCCTACGGCACAGGACGTACATTCCTGCCGACAGGCGTTCTATGAGGCGGGGTGCAGGCCAGGGCTCAGAATTGCTACACATGGCGTTTGTTCTTTCTAACCGAATCTCCTGCGATCTCACCCAGAGGTTAGTATTCTATTTACCCTACCAATGCCCAAATCATTGCAGCATGGATACATGTGTTACACTGGTTGTAATTTTATGACATGAAAATGAAAGTGCTGTTTTAATGAATTTGTTGTAAATGAATTATAATCTTATTATTATATCAAAATCAGACATTTATTTCAAATATAAAAATTGTAATAATAAATTACAATTATAATGAGTCAAAGGAATTTGCCCCAAAGCATATGCTTGGTGTAGGCAATCCCTAAAATATATCAACACATACACATTATGTAAAACATTTTTATAATACATAAAACAAGCAGAACAAAATTAAACAAAACAAGACATAAAACATCACAGAATGAATCAAATCAAAGATTCTGACATGTCACGAATGATACACATAAGATACGAAAAACTTAATATCAGGCACATTTCATTAACATGTCAAGAGTAATTTGTCGTGGAAAGGGTCATGAAGTTCATGAAGTGGGTAACCACACTTTCTGGTGATGGGGAGCATCCTCCTTGGCAGAGTCGTGCAGAGAACTTGCCATCTTTCGTGGATGATGCTACCTCAGGCCCTGAAGTTAGAGCAGATCAAACCCTCTCTGGTGGTTGTTAGGTCCTTGGTGAGGGCTCTTCTTGATGTCATCTGCTAGATTCTCTATTGGGTTATCATCTTAATACTGTAATGCGCTATTTTCAAAAAGCTGGCTTCCTATTGAGAATTTTCCACTCTGTCACATTCCGGGTTGCATCAAATTAAAATTGGACGTGATCCTCAGTTTAAGTACGCGTGAAGGTATGGCTTCTGACTGGTGCCGCAGCAAAAAAGTTGGTTTACTAGGGACAAACCCAACCGTAGGGCTCAATGGCTTAGGTGGTAGAGCACTGGACTTGATGTCCAGAGCTCGTTAGTTCGTATCCTGCTTCAGTCAAATTTTTTGGATGCCTTCATTATTTATAAATTTGTTTCCCAGTCAGTTTTGTTTCCATTTAGTGGGTTATTATCTTGTGACTGCACCTTGGTGCCACCATGTTTATCATACCATTGGTCGATCTCTGGACAGCCCTGTGTGCCAGTGCGTTGTTATCCTGGAAATGAATGGGTGTCGGGCGTCACCAAAAATGTTGCCAATGGATGAAAACAAGTGAAAGAGTAGAATCTCATGATACCGGTATTTGTTGTTATCCATGTTCCCGTCCACAACAACAAGATTTGAATCGGGTCATACAAGATTCCCATCCTGGGGTAATGATCTTCCCGACACGTGGTCTGTTTTAACTCTGCCAAGTCTTTGTCGCTTGTCAGAACTTGTACAGCGAGGGCATTCCAGGCTTTCATAAAGAAGACGATGCTAGCTACATCTCCATTGTCATCGCGGTTTGTCTGGTATGCGGGCTGGTATGGCAAGCTCAGAGGCCACAATATCTAGGCGTTGCGATGACCGCCGCTGTAGAAAAATTGGCAAATTTGGGAAATTGCATTGCCTCCGAAAAATGGCCCTAGAATCAAAACGCCTTACTCAAAATCAATGATCTTGGTATCATTTTATTGGAAAAAGAATGTTCTAACCAACAAAATAAAAATTAATTACATTTTGCCAATAATGGTGAAGAAATTAGCGATTATACTCGTAGCATTCTTTCTGGGCCACCCTGTATACTTTCCAGGTGGCATTTACACAATCTGTTCACGGTTTGATGGTATACCTGAGCGCGTTCAGCAATCTGAGCAACCGAAACCCCCTCCTCCCACAAAGCGACGATTTGTCAGCGTTGCTTGTTAGTTAACCTGACTGTCTTCAGAATGGTGTGTGCATGAGTGACTCAGTAGCCTCACATGAGAAAGTGAACAATGTACACCCTTCCTTTTATATCTGAATGTTGGTCATTATTCAAGGACGTAGAACAAAATACCACTACAACAAAGAAAAGTCATTTACCAAAAGTTAAACAAATTTCACCATGTTGCACATGAATGGTATATGTGACATGACACTACAAAATGAACAAATCGGACATAGACAAATGAAGATCTCATTTGTTATATGGTCTTAAAAAGTAGAATCTTTGCTGTGAAATACTTAAGTATATGATTTGCATCTAGAATACAGATGACTTCACGTACGTCAAATTATCGTCTGTCTCAAATATGTTTGACAGTGGCATTTCGCTCTGTGTTTTTCAAAAGGAAGTTTTCCTCATAAGTCAAATTTTTAACTCAGATTTTGATACATTTAACAACGGTCCCAATGGGACTATACATGTGTTAACCCGTTGGAGACGATTTGATTTCACTATAACATGCATTTTCCATAGACTCCAACGCGAGTTAACTCGTACTTAGTCCCCAACAGGTTAAATGATAAATGATTCATGTAATTGGAAGTAGCCATTAACGTATTACTTGATGGTCTTTAATGAATTGACCTTGTGATTTCTGCTAGTCAGGTTAAAGGCACTGTATAACAACGTTTCCATTTAAAGAAAGCGAGCTACGTGATTCCACATGCTAGTAGTATCTTTGATAAGGTCTAAAAATGAAGCCCTGATAAAATTACAGTATAAAATTATCTTAAGTGCTTTAAAAGAGTAAAAATCATTTAGAGACCATTCCAGTTTTTCCCCATAGACTGCTGTGTTGCAGATTTTTCTATCGGCCGAGAATAATTCATGTGCCAGTTTTTAGCTGTATATGTGAGCCGCTCCGATGGTAGGGGGCAAAAGTCGCAACGGACCAAATCACAGAAAACGCCAAAAACCAACCCTAGCCACTATTTTGGTGAAATTTTTTTTATTTCAGTTTTGAAAAGTTTGATATCTATTCTATCAAATGTGTGAGTTTTAGCTTTGGATTCGAATTCTAAATACCCCAAAACAGCAATTTTCCAAACCCTTTTCGTTGGGTCAAGTTGTCGTTCGAGCGAACGATCGTCTGAAACCGGGTTGCTAAGGACAGCGTCACGTGACATCGGCACGGGGCATATTTCCAGTATCCTAGCCTTTTCACCGACAGTATACTTGGTGTGTGACTGCACGTATGTGTGAACATGTAATGCTTTAGTTTTTTAATCAAACAACATGAATGAAAATGAATTTGAATAAGCTTGGGAGGGGGAAAGCTACTCCGTTCTAACGCTCGCTTAGAATTTCTATTCATTAAACACACTCCTTTTTTCCCTGTGGTCAAACGCCCGAGTGTCCCATGCTTTTCACATAGAAATTGTTTGGAATTCTCTGTTTGATTTCGGAATGCTATAGGGAAATTTTAAGAACAAAAATGCGTAATCTCTCTTTCAACAATATAGTGCCGATCACAACACAGATTTATATAAAGTGGACGCTACCGCAGAGAGTGGTGTGAATTATTTTCGTGCCTTCCTTTTTACATTGGTTTGCATCTCAGAGTTGAGATAATTAAAGAAAGTATTGTACCTTGCTGAAACTGAAAACGGAGAGTGTTCTCTCTTTCAAGTTTGTTTGTTTGCAACTGGTAAAGTGGATGATACACAAACAACTATTGAAAAAGAAAACAATACACCCGGATCTCGGCCAGGCAGTGCTACGCGTGTTAATCCTCTGTCTATAGAAAGCGTGTCAAACTTCTGTTGTTCAGGGATGCGAGTTACACGTAAGAAGCATAAAAGAGTCTATGAGAAACTTGCATACCCATACTCCATAAGTTATAAACATTACATAGTCTTGTACTTCTACCAGCAAAACACATGGATAATTAAAAAAAGAACCAGTAGCATACAAGGATTTCATGATTTCATGTATTGCTATGGAAGTATTTTTATTTCTGCAGGGAAATGTGGTGTGTTTGAATTATGAAAAAAATACAAAACGCACAATCTTACACAAATTATTATTGGTTTCCAGACTTAACAAATAACGATCTTGCATAACTATTCGTCCTCTGCAATTCTTACATGACTCAAATGATAGCTAAAAGTGATGTTCTCTCATAGAACTGGAAACAACAACAAAAACTGCCGTAGGTATAATTGCCGCAGCAAATGGCTATACAGTGACATACGGCAAGAACTGGGTTGTAGCGTTAAATTTACTTACGGTGTTTATGAATGTTTTTCTTTTTAGAAGTTTTAGGACATCATCAATATCGAAAACAATGAAAACACCATTTTTCCATAATGAATTATATTAAGATTAATTACATTAAAGATTGCTATGACTGTAGCGACACATTTGCGCCGAATGGCTGCAGATTAACGGTAGTTCCGTTTTACATTGTCACATACATTATTAAACTTTCCACTGTAAACATTAATACATGAACTTGACATTTTGCATACAACTGGACAAGAGTACAGTCTGTCACCATGCCAATTCCCAACTTTTTTGATGCAGGTGAAGCCCCGGTTGCTAAGGACTTTATAGGACTTATATCACTAATTCAAGGGTGCATCACGCCCGACTGAGTTTGAATTCATGGTTAAACTTTAAACGCCAATTTCTCCGTTAACTTCCTTGGCGCCGCTATCTTAACCCGTTGTTTCCGAGATTCTGAAAATCCCATAGAGTTAGCACAGGTCACATCCGGTTCCCGTAGCCAACGGGTTAAAATTGAACTTTCGGTCGCGTTTTTCGCCCCTTTTCTTTTGCGTATATTTCAAGTGTTATATACCATTTTAAAGCCGAGAATATGGAGATTTTGAATCAAGCAAAAAAACAGAAAATGATTTTTGCGACTTTTGCCTTATACCGTCGGAGTGGCTCACATATATTTTACCAGTGATGGTATAACTTTGTGGTGTTCTAGGGTGTTTATTTGTCTATTCAAACCCTGTCAGATATGTCAGATAGCAAAGTTTGACAATTTTTTAAGTGGATCTTCCACAATGTTATATAGTGTCTTTCACTGAAAAGATGTCATGGAATTTCCCCTTTATCTCTGCCTTTCTCAGTGTCCCCCTGCACTAATACAATTATGATACTATTACCCTCCACTTCCTTATATCTTCATCTCCAAAATAAAAATGTGTACAAAGCCTTATCCATTAAAGCTGAAGTGACTTGTTCGGTCCTCAGAGATGCAAGCCAGGGCTTCAGTTGACTGTATATAAAGCCCACTTAAATTGCACTTACAAAATCTAGATTATGCTGGAACTGTAATCAGTGTGTTACTGCTAAGTAAATCTATTTATTTGTAAGCAAGTGTTATCATTTTTCACATGCACAGAATATTTTGTCTTATGAGCTTCATATGATTATTTTCCCACAGGCTATTGAAGAAGGAAGTCTGGATATCCTAGATAACACTGATTTCCAAGAAACTGACATCCCGTTTGAAGTTCCTCTTCCTGAGAAACAACATGTACAGGTGTGTGAGCTGTCATTTATGTAATGATTGATTGATTGATTGATTGATTGATTGCTTGATCGGTCGGTCGGTCGGTCGGTTGGTTGGTATACTGATTGAGTGAATGAATCTTGAGTAGTATAATAATATTGAGTGCACGTGAGTGATATTGCATTCATCAGCATGAATATTGTAATTGTCTTTGAATCTTGCAATAGTCATGCCATCTGCATGCACTATAGACGATATACCACTCAAGTGCATCCAATATTTTAAAAATAATAATTCTGAGAGATGCGTTATACCATAAAAATAGTCTATACGCATGTGAAAGTAAATATCAAACTCAAAATTTGATCATTTGAAATTAACTAAAAATTATCAAAAATGTGGATCTGTAGCATGGATTTGAATTTATCAAAGTGTTAGATGGATCTAATGTTTTGGGAGAGGTTATAATTTGGGTGCCATATGTTCAAAAGCTCTATCCCCATAATGTCCTGGATTTCACACATGTTTCAGAGAGAAGATTTTTTTTGAATGTGAGTGGGGATAACGACTAGGATGGTATTTTCTGATAGGTTCTGTAAGATAGACAGGGGCATTTCCATAGACACAAAATGTTATATAAATGTTTCTTTATATTATTTTGCCTGTTATGCATAGCAGCAGAAGCGAGATATAGGTGCTGAACTAAGAACTTCACCAAGATTAAGTTTTTGAATTTTGGAAATAATTTGGAAAGTACATGTATACGTCCATACTCCTTGGAACTTGGACATAAGAGTTATGAAGTATCCCTTATAATTTGGGTAGATTTTTTATTGAGTTGTGGAAATAAATTTGAATTTGAATTTATATTATCTGATAGGGCTTGGTAGGGCTTCTGAACTTCTTCACAGAATTTGGGAGTTTGTTGATTATGCTAATTATGCAAATTTATTCGAAACAACTAAAAATGCAACTATTCCTTTATTTCTAGGAAAATTTGATTTTGTTTGTTTTATCTGATAGGTCTTGATACGGACTTCCAAACTTCAACACAGAATTTGGAAGTTCATTAAGTATGCTAAATTATGCAAATTTATTCAAAATCACTAAAAAAAATGCCACTCTTCCTTTATTTGTAGGCATATTTTGATTCTGTTTGTTTTATCTGATAGGTCTTAGTAGGGGTTTTCCAATTTGCACACAGAATTTTGCAATTCATTAATTAAGCTAATTTATGCAATTTTTGTACGAAATCAATAAAAAATGACTAAAAAACCCCTGAAAATTTCGATATGCAGGTGAGATATACTTTTACGCTTTGCGTTACTTTCTTGTTGTAGGAGGACCGTCGGGAGGAGGTGAAGGAGTGGGTATTATCCATCTCCATGGACCAGCAGGTGGAACAGGTCTTAGACAAGGATGAGAGAGACACCTATGTCGCATCTCTGGTGGCTGCCAACTCCGGGATGAAATCATTACCTTGTGTCATTACAGGTATGCACTCTTATATTATATTGAATTAAAGGTTAATGACATCATTGGGAACACTTGAAAATACCTCAAAAACCAAATGAGTTGAAACATATACCAACTATACACTAGCTGGAGTGTATCTCCCACCTGGAAGGATTTGTCTTTGATTTGTTTACTTAAGGAGAATCAAGCATGAACATACCAGTATTTTATTTCTGTTGATGCCTGAGAGAAATAAATCCCAGAGAAAGCTACACAACAGACTTGCCTGCCACAAGGGATTTGATTTGATTTGATTTATTAATTCTGCATGGCAACATAATACAAAATTCAAATACGATATACAGACAATGGTACGGTTATAGTAAACATACAACGAGAGTAATAATTAGCGTAATAAAAGGATAGCTAACTGACCATGCAGGAGGACACCCAATAAGTAAACTTAACATTTGGGGCCTCTTTACACAC
>JZLH01S0033768.1:21326-33642 GCA_001188425.1 Eucidaris tribuloides
AACAAAATGCTTATCATCATCAGAGGTATTTTGCAGGTCTCGATCGTTTTTTTCTTTGTTTTTTGAGGACCACTGTTATAGTGAGAGACCTGATATAACAAAGGTAATTGTCATGGTTTTTTACGGTCCTCGGGTTTATACACGAGGGCCAACTGATTGGGTTATTGGTACTTTCAATTTTGTTTGAAATTTGGATCAGGCGGGAATTTATCAGACGTGCACGAGACAGTCGACTTCTGGTCATCGGATAGGCCAACTACATGCTGCAATGTTACGAGTGTAAGGACTCGGTGTTATGCTAACCATGTGGCCTGAAGATGACCCTATTAGTCAATCCATTGACCCATCATAATGGTTAACAGTATGTTGTAAACAATAAAAGAAATGATGATATGAGAGAGGATGATATGATATGATGATTGCCTAGATGACTGGTATGAGATGATATGAGTGATGATATGATGGCTGACATGATGAGATGATGATGATAGAACGAAGGATAGATGAGCGAGGAGGTAGGGAGCAAAGGATGTAGAGGGAGAGGCAGGAGCAGAGCAGGCAAGGAGCAAGGAGCAGGATACTAGCGAGGACATGGAGAATGTTACGATGTTTGATGAAAAGGAGGGAGCTAGGAGGTAGGATGTATAATTGATGATTCGGGTGGAATGATGAGTGATTCAGATAATATGAGATCATGATTTGTATGATGGAAGACGAGCAGAATTGATCGGATGGTTATGAAAGGTGACGGAGAGAATAGGGAGTAAACCAAGATAGTGATTATCGATAGAGGGAGGAGTACTAAGAGGAGGCGAGGCAGGAGAGGAGAAGTGTCATACTGATTGTGATGCCCAGACGGGAGCGACGAGTAGACGATGATAAATTCATATGGTGATTGTGCGAGTGCTGCCTGCTGAGTTGAAGAATAAGAAGGTAATGAATCGACTGACGCATGATGATCTGGGAGATGAGCATATGTATATGATGAATGATCGATGGATGTGGTGGTGGTGGTTGGCCGAGGGTATGATGTGGTGCGTCGAATGCAGCGTGCCATTGATTATAGGATATAATCTTTGGTGACTGAATAATGCATAATGATGAAGATGCTGATAGAAAGATGGGATCGATGATGAGACTGATGTGATGAGATGGATGGAGGTGGTGTTTGAATCCCTTATTAGGTATATAACTACCTGCAAGTTCACTCCTGCATTTGACTGTTTCAAAGATCGGCAACTTGATATATTTTCCTAACAACTGGAGGTGATCTGAACGAAACAATCAAGAAGTTACCGAGTTTTTTCTTTTTCTAACTTTGTTGACCTTATTGAACTTTTGATCGAGTAACAGTTCGGACCTATGTGTAAAGTCCAGTTCAACACTTTATTATTAGTTTATTTATTTATTTTTTTTTATTTGGGGGGGGGAGGTATCCAAGAGGTATTTTGCCTGTGGACTATGTGTGCCGTAGTATCACAAGCTCTCAGGGAAAGATTACAGTTAACACCTTACTGCATATTGTGTTATCAGTTGTGAATTGACAGCTTGTGTTCCATCCCAGGAGGCGATTCAAGTACGTGAAGGGATATCCAGAAGGAGCCCCACGCTGCTACAAACAAAAAATGTGAACAGAGAGGGTGAGGGGAGAAGTGTTTTCTTTTATTGAATGAGGTGGTCTGAGATGGCTACAGCGCAGGTAAAAAAGAAAGGAAGGCCAATATCTCTGTAACAGTACACAGAGACACCAGAGAGTATGAGGGTCTTTGCAGCGTATGGCGTTTGTGTCTTGTTTGAGGATAGAGTGGTGCGGGAATGGCACTGATAAACAAATTAGAAATGAAAAACACATACAAAGTGAATGACATAAGTGCGGTCGGTGGGTACATGGCTGTACTTACAGTTTTAGTGATGATGATTGCTAGAATGCCACATTGGCACGTTCATTCCACTACATTGGTATTTGTTGCAGACAAAATAATAAGTAGTTCGAGTGATTTTGATGTTGTTGTCTGTGTTGTTTGTTTGTTGTTGTTCTTGTTGTTTGTGTTGTTTTTTTTTGGGGGCGGGCACAATGTTTGTTGAAGTGTCTATATGTACCATGTTGACTACAGGCTTCTCAATCTCAGTGCATGGATATTGACAACCATTTAAGGCTTATCCCAAGAAATGATATCATTCATGTACGCGGGGGCGCGGTGGGCCGCGATTGGGCCGAAATAAAATGCTAACAGAAAGGAACATATACAGACGCAATACTAGATATTTCACTAATCTTTTGGATACATATTTTTTGTTTTTGGGCCGGCGGAGGAACATGCATGTCCATATTAAATAAACGGAACAAGGTGATGCACACTATGTCCGCTGACTTCTCTTCGCCTCTATTTTTTTCCTACTGCAATCAACCAGGGTACCGATGGCTGCTCTTGCCCCAGCCCGATGGGCCGAGATGTATTGACAATGTAACCAAACCTGTTAATCTTAGCCGGCGAGTGCAGACATTACCGATATCCTCGTCCATACAGGACGGAGACTTTCGTGCATCAACAAGAAATCCCATCGACAATAGCTGTAGAAAAGCAGAAAGAAGCATTTAAGTAAATTCAGTGGTCCACTACTATAAAATATCGCTGATCTATCAGTGTTTTTCTGCACCAGTATTTAGTTCTATTTATGCGGTGGAGAAACTTTACACGCATCTATTAACCGAAGTTCTCCATTTCGGCAAATGTGACTACGGTAATCCTTTCATATTATTTATGTGTCTCTCATAGATCTAGAAAATAGAGTTCGGTCTGCAGAGAGACAAAATGATTTTCAACATTGATGCAGTTGAGTGCTTGAAAAAGGGTGAACATTTATTGTGACCACTGTTGGAGAGCGACGTGCGCGCGTGAGAGCGAGGTCCTCAATAAAAAATTGTGCAAGTGAGAGAGAGCGCCCCTCCTTGGCACTGGGAGAAAATACCATAGTGACATAATGCTTAACATCAACGCCAACAGACATATTAATAGCTTCAAAATACCGTTAGGTTTGTTAAATTTGCGTTGTCTAATCTTGGCAAATGTGATATGTTAAGATATAAAAGAGAGCACAATTGTGCCCCTTTTAGCTACATGCTTTGTATAAATGACACAATTGTGATTCCAACCCTTTTTGTACAGCATATTAACAACAAGTAAATCGTGAGAGAGAGAATAAAGTGTCATTGAAAGCTATAGACTTTGCCCTTTACGTTGATGTACATGTTAAGCATCATGTCACACAGAGTATTCTACATTGCAGAGAGGGCGTTTTTAACGTGTCACAATTTTTTGAGAGACAGTAAGTAGCAGCACGCCTTTAGAAAATTAGGCTCAGGTAAAAAACTGCCTCTATTGAAGATACAAAACGCGCGGTGCAGGAGGGTCGCTCGGCGCGCGTATGGCACCCGTACACGGCCGGCACACCAGGGGCGCCGGACCGCCCCCGCAGGAGCGCCCCGCGGGCACGGAGCGGCCCCGCTCAGCGCTCCAAGGGGGTGGCTGTGGCCGTGGCCGACGCGAGGGTGGCGGGGCGGGGGCGCATGCCCCGGATTGGAGGTTCGGACGGGGCTAGTAGCGCGGGGCAATTGGTCGCGAAGGATTGGGGCGAGCGGCGATCATGTCGCGGGGAACAGTTGTGACAGCATTTTACTTAAAAAACGTATCAACGGCAAGTCTTTACTTCCAAGCGGTTTCTTTCTTCGTTCAAATTGCTGTTTTGATCCGAGATACTCCTTGTAAACAACAGAAACGGTGACTCTTCAATTTGTCACTTTACGGGAAAGAGGCCGTGGTGTGTTTATAGGTGTAGAAAAATGCAATTTTGATTTTTGCCTTTCATATGTAACTGAACATTACTCAGCGCTTAAAAGAAGCAATGAACACAACAAACAGCAATTTGAAAGCTAAGACATTGCACTTGATGGTGATGTAAGCATTACGTCAACAGAAATGTTTACTAATCATTACCAAAGAGGGCGCTGTGCCTTGCAAACTTATTTTTGAGAAAAAAATTCACTGTGTTGCAAAAAAATCGTCCCACCCAGAGGCATTATTAAAATATTTTTATCATAATGACGTCTTTATTGAAATCAAAATAAATACTCATACTGACCATACATTCAACATATCATTCCAATGTTCCCGTCCGTGACACATACAGATCAAGCATCAAACTTACATAAATTTAAAATTATATCTGCACAAAACAACAAAAGTTATGCAGTGAAGACTTCTACAGTGGTCACCTCAGAAACAAAAGCATGTGGACTTTAATAGACAGCTATGGCTGTTATAGGAGAGGTTGACCGCTAAGACAGCAGCTGTTTGACGTATAGATCAAATTGAGTATTTCCGCCACTGAGTACAACATTCCTTGACAATTCAAAAAGTATATTCCAAATACCCAATCTCGCCTTCAGCAATGTTAAGAAGCGTTTAAAAAAATTCAAAATCCATATACGATATATATGATATGATATGATATATGATATGATATATGATATGATATGATATGATATGATATGATATGATATATGATATGATATATGATATAATATGATATGATATGATAATATGATATGATATGATGTATGATATGATATGATAATATATGATATGATATGATATATGATATGTTATATCACTCTATGAATATTCATGAGCATTTCCTAAATCGCAATTGGTTGATTGATGCTAATACGATCAAAAATAATTTCACTAGAAATTAAAAATCCTCGCCACAGCTCCGTATATTTTTCACTATTTGTGTCTCGGCAGCACTGCGCATACTGCGCATGCTCATAACCCGAAATCAAAATGGCGTCTCATTCGCCGCGAAACTCAAAATGATAATTTCAGTATACTAATTACCATGTTATTTTTATTTTAATGTTATTTTTAACATTTCATTGGTGTTACCATGAAGATTTCACGTTGACCCTTGGGATTATTATCGCCGATTTATGAATCATAAATTGAAATGTGGAAAATTTACCAAAAAAATTAACTCGCATCGCGTACGGCTGCGGCTTACTGCGCCAGCCCACAGGCAACGTGTGCGGGCTGTGCACATACTGCAATGCACAGCAAATTGGTCGGTTGCGAAGAAACTTTTCCGTTTCAGAAGCAGACTGCGATAATACTCATTAATAGCACTACTCTTTAGAGTTCGATTAACATTATTTTTCAATTCTATTAAGTGGGAGGGATATAAAACAAATATACCAAGCATTAAGTTCGAAAGTATAGTGAAATTATCTATCTTCGGAGGGACTGGCGGTAATATATTTCCTAGGGGCTTCGCCCTTCGGAAAAATATTACTATGCCAGTCCCTCCTCAGATAGATAATTTCCACTATACTTTCTCACAGCTTGGTATATTTGTATAATATATGATATGAAATGATATGATATGATATGATATGATATATGATATATGATATGACATATGATATGATTTCCATAAATATCTTGCCAGTGGCAGCATAACTTTCTAAAATCTTATATTCCATGATATAAATATATTCCATCTTGCAAATTGCAAAAGGACTACAAGTACCAACATTCAAGGCAAGAAACACATTCTTATTAACACATAAAGTTTCAGCTGGAAGTTCACTCTGTGTATAAATTATAAATGATATTTTAAATTTAAATTTGAATTCAAACATCAACTACAATACTTACCAAGATACGCCAAAATTTCGTAAAGGTATCAGCAAATTTTCTGAAACAAAAATTACACAGGACGGTTTTTATTTAAATGCACTGTATATCTAAACTTCATTATATTTTCAATGATCTCCAAGGCTTGTACACAATCGCTAATGACAACATGCATTTACAATCACACACTTGCTAGTTTGGTGCATCTCTTATATAACTTGCACCCATGAAAAAAAAAATGTGCTTGTTGCATCACAACATACGTAGGTCAACAAACTATATTGGAAAAGAAGTGAATATATAATACATAATGTCCCTGTCACATATGTATGTCTCTGGGATCATGGAATGGTCTGATTTCTCAAAGGTCTAGCTTAAAACACAAAGTTTCTGTCGAGTTCAGGAAGTTTCCAATTCAACAGAGGCAAAATTAGTAGAGAAATAATTTTTAACAAGCCACTTTTTGTACATTTCTAAATTGCACATTCACACAAGTACTAGTATTTCACTTATATTGCTTTTTTATTTAACATTCAACAAATTTATATTACAGATTATTAAAACACACTCATTTGGCATGTATACTTGTAACTGTACGTACTACTCAACACCATAATAAATCCAGCCTCACCTTTATTTATGTCAGGTTCTTTTCCCTGTAGGTTCATCATGCGAGGAATTGAAGGACCAAACACATCAGCATCAAGGATACCTACATTTGCAGACTTAAATATTGAAATATGAAAAAATAAGAGAACTGTCATACAGGAATTTAATTACGTATATACCTTTTATTTACTTACAAATGAACAATTGTCATGGTTAGAGAGGTATCCGGCTGCTATTTCACTATTTTATCAGAGTACAATTGTTATCTTACTTTTTTCTACACAAGGCATACAAGTGTGATGCAAAGTAATACTAAAATATGTTTTAGCAAACTGTGTCAAGAGTCAAGACAGTGGTAAGGTTTATGATTAGGGTTGGAGCACCCATACAAGGGATATATGGCAGAATCTTTAGGAATTAGGACTATGTGCTATCTCTGTCAATTGTCAAAAATTAATGATAGAGGGTGTGGTTAATGGAAGTTTCATGCTCTATGAAATTTAGAATTTATTAAGAGTGAAACTTATTTTTATACATCAAGTGTTTATCACTTGTCCATCATGCATAAAAAAAACTGTTCCAAACAAACTGCTGATGCCTGAACTGAAGACCTAATTTTGATTTATTCATTAAGGATTAAATTACTTCACATGTTGATTAAATTTTTGGCTGTGTAGCACATACATGTAGTAGTAGGTCAGTTTCTCTGTCCCAGGTATGTATTTATCAGCTTGTTGTGTAGTTTGGAATAATGTTAATTAGGATTCTGTTTTGTCAGATTACAAAAAGAATGATGAATTATACTTCGATGCTCCCACCCTCTGCCTCCACTGCACAAAAAGATGATACAATATTTCAACAAGAAATAACATTGCCTGAATTATGTAACAAGTATATACCTCTTCAACTGCTGCTATTCCAAGAGCCAGATTCACTGTGAGAAATAAACAAAGATAAAAGATAATGAATGATGTTCTTGTTTTTTAAGTTTGAAGTCTGGGTTAAAGTGATCTAATCTTGACTTTACACAATAAATGTCATCCCCAAAACAGGATAATATAAATGTATACTATAAATCACTTCATGTACCTCTACACATAAGTCATGTTGGCCGATAAAGCATATAAAGCACTGGCATCAGATTTAGGGGGGGAGGTGGGGGTGCTTGAACCCCAAAATAAATTTGATCATGGTACAAAGAGGCCTATATTAATTTTTTGTTTCTGACCCCCAAAAGACTTGGCTAGTTTTTTTCTGACCCCTAAAATAATTTGGTTCATTATGCCACTGATATAAAGAGTTAAATAACCAGTCAGCAGGTATCGCTGTGCACAATTCTTATGGTAAAAATGCTGCCCACACCCCACAACAATTTTACTTTTAATAAGTTCTCCTAAAAGGCTAAATGGAACTGTTTTAGTATGTGTGATTTTTAGGGCATAAACACAATACAAGAAAATTTCATTTTTCACATTTACCAAAACAATAGACTGCTCGTACACTGTTTTTGCTCGGACTTTCACTGGTGTGTTTGCTTTATTTTACTGCTTTTTTTCAAAGCAATTTGCTGTCAGACATAACCTGGATTCCTCTTTATTATGAGATAGATCGATCAAATTGAATATTCAAACTTTCTTTAAATTCTTGGAGAGTTTTATTTCTTAAAGGGAAAATCCAGCCTGACTTCATGTTGGTTTTAATAAAAGCAAAAAAAATGAGGAAAACATTATTATTATTTTGTATGTCAACTACAACTTCAAAACTGGCAGTTAGTCAGGTAGGTCACTAGTTGGGGGTTGTCAATATCTGTCAGTGGGCAAGGGGGACCAGTTACTCTACATTCATTGACAACATGTTCGTGGGTCTGGATTTCACCACACGGGCAAAGGTCATAATCTGAGATGCCCCATTTTTTCATGTTTGCGGCATAACGAAGTCTATTCAACTGCACCCAAGGCTTTCTGGGTAGGTTGCTGCCAGGGGGATGAGATGACCAGGAATCTATGAATGGCTTGAGCCTCTCAGGGACATCCAATGGTGAGGAGCCTACTGCCGCCAGGTTCTCCAAGAATAGGCGTAGGGGCTTCCTTGAGCTCAGCCTTTGTGGAGCTTCTTTCTCAAAGAGCACATCATGTAGGAGATGATTTGGCTGAGAAGCTTTTTTGTACAACTGTCTACAGATGTTATCCCGGCGGACTTGGGGAGGTTGAATCCCAGATAGGAATGGGAGTTGACGTAACAGAGTGGAACGGATACAACCCGAGACGAGTCTCAAAGTGTCATGAATGGGCACGTCTACGCGGTGAGGTGCACAGTACTCTGCTGCTGATAATGCAAGGGCCATAACAGAAGTTCTCAAAGTGCGGAAGGAAGCATCCCAGTTTGTACTGGCCAGTCGTCTGATTAAGGCACCTTTTGAAGAGATCTTGCACTTGAGCTTTGTCAAGTGGCTTTTGTAGGTCAAGTGCAAGATCTCTTCAAGAGGTGAAGAACATATTAACCCTTTAGCCACTGAAGACTCTGTAGAAAATGGCTTATGGTTCCCTGGAAGGTACAGCAATATTGCCCTCAACAGTGCACAAAAGACGGGCGTACAATGTACAAGAGCGCATTTTACGGACGGGCGGTTTCGGGCGGTTTAGGGAGTAATAAGACGGGCGGTTTCAGGCGTTTCAGTGAACTACGGGTGTACATTGGATACTAAGCGCATTTTACGGAAGGGCGGTTTCGGGCGATTTACGGAGTAATAAGAGGGTCGGTTTTGGGCGGTTCAGGTGCTAAACTGTTAAAGGTAAAGGACAATAATGACATGATTGGAACTGGTCCTCAACTTGGTGTGAAACTATTTTACAATCAAGTAAACTGTGCTAGGATTCTACTGTGAAAATGTTGTATTCAAAAGTTAACTCATTCTAAAGGAACTTCCATCAGTATGCCCAAATCTATTGTGAAGCTCTCTATGGCATCAAATTCTATCAAACCCTGATAGAAATGATGGTACATGTATGTTCATGCTTGATCTGACTTAAGTAAACAAATTCAAGATAAATCCTTCCAGCCAGGAGATATACTCTAGCTGGTGTATCCATTGTATACATGTATCTTTCAACCAGTTTGGTTCCAGAGGCATTTTTTATTCCTCACAATCATGTCACTGCCCTTTTATGAAAGTTTGTTGAAAAGCAGCTCCCCATATGTCATGTAATATAAATTCCATAAATTGCCATTTTTAATGGCTCATGATAATCGAAAGGGTTTTTTCATAGAAGCCTGCATAAAATCATGTGCCTGAAGAATGCACAAGTAAAATCATCATCAATATTCTGAGAAAATGGCACTTTATGGAATTTATATCACGTGACAAATGGGGGAGCTGCTAGCATGTGACATCACAAAATTAAAACTTTAACAATTCATAACTCTGTTATTCTTCAATTGATTTTCGCCACACCTTCATTAATAGGTTTCTCTCATTTTTCTGCTTTCAGTAAATTAAACTTGACATCAAGGTGGACTTCCCCTTTAAATTAATGAAACATAAAGTTCTACTGTAGTCATATGCACCTGCCGTGGTAGATTTCCCAACCCCTCCTTTGCCTGATGCCACCAGGAGGACATGGTTGACTCCAGGTATGGGCTGTCTCTGGGGGAGGTTGCGACCCATCAGACGCCTCCGTCGCTCCTCTTCACTCATTTCATTGGTTCCTCCACCTGCCCTTTGATCCTGTAAATTATCAATATCATGGAGGAAATGACAATGAACTTAATCCTCCTGTGTACAGTAGACTCTTCTTATAAAGAACATTGATATAACCAGGGCTTGACACTAGCACTTGCCCAGGGCAAGTAAATTTGGCTTCTGGGCAAGTAAAAATGTATGGATTACCTAAATACAAAATTGTAACTCTGAAATGCCCAATTAGGCATTGCCTAAAAAAGTTATTGTGGAGCCCTGATATAACAAAATCTTGTTACAACAAACTCAACAGCGCGTGGTGCATCATTTGATAGATGGATCAAATCTCACAAGTAGGCCTAAATATTCTAGCTCGCCCTAGTGAATTTAAATTACAATTCACCCAAAATGTTTGCACATGTTAAAAATGTAGTAAAAAAACCTTTTTTCACAATTATTTTTTATCATCGGGAAGGTTGTTATGACAGGGCAGGGCCCAGTGTATGACTTAACATAAAACTACAACAATCATAATAATGATAAATAAATGATGATAATAATAATAAAAAAATAATAATATTAATGATAATGATAATAACAATACTGCAATGATAATACACCTATCAATTGTAAGACGCACCCCTCGACCCCTGGGAATGGTGCGTCATGGGTGGGTCATTTACCAACAATTAATGACGCAGGGTAGCGTCATGGAAGCATTTGGTCTGTCCGTCACAATGGGGTGCGTCAGTGTGTATACGTTTAAATAGGCCTAGGCACAGTCATTGTAAGAAAATGGTCCGTCATAGTTGAGACACACAGGTGCGTCATGGTATATGAAAATCCGACTCACTTTTGACAAGTGACGCACCTTTCCCGGGGGTCGAGGGGTGCGTCTTACAATTGATAGGTGTATAATAATAATACTAAGACGAAGAAGAAGAAGAAGAAGAAGAAAAGAAGAAGAAGAAGAATGATAAAAATAATAATAATAATAATAATAATAATACACTGTAATAATAACAACAATAACAGTAATAATCTATTATAATAATGTCGTTATTTGGCGGTTTGGCGATTTTTGGCTTTTTTCAAGGTATTTTGTGACGGAATAGGCTCCCGAACGGCGACCGTTCCGTTCGCGTCGACCCCAAAATTCGATGCGGCGATAGTGTTTATTGTCTCAGGGGCCCATTGTTTTTGAGGAAAATGTTCCAGAGGCCGATTTTTGAGGGCATTTCTCCGAGTCTTTTGGGGTCTTTTTGCCGTACAATCGTACGAACCAGCGCGTACAATCACCAGCGTAGCTCACGGTGAGAAATGCCAGTGTAGCCAGTGACGTCTCACAGTTTCGCCAAGGTTTTGCCAGTTTGGCGTTTTACCGACCAAAAAATACTCATGCAATTCGGCATTCTCGCCCGTGTCGGCAAAATTCACTTTTTTTCTTACCTTGATCTAATTTCTGAATAGAAAGGAACTTCATTACACCTATTTCAACTTAAATGTTATTTCAAAGCATTATTTTCTGTCTCTATGTCAAAAAAGTGCCCCAAACTCCGTGAGATCGTATCCGTAAGGCATAGTCCCACACGTTCAAAACCATGTATCGCGCGGGCGTTTAACTGTGCAGTCAACTGCAGCACGCTCCGTGGCAGAATCACCAAATCTCTGTGTGCCGGGTCTGTATGGTGTTCAACTGTGCAGTCCACATTTTATTGCGTGTATGGGCCCTACTCCGTGGCAGAATCACTGTGTGTTCAGTGGTTCAGTGGCTGTATGGACAGACGTACGCCTGTCACTGGCACACACACCTACTGTGTATGTGGTCCTAAGCAGAGCTATTCGGACCACATACGTCCTCTACTAGAAAAAACGAACAAAGTTTCCACTGTGTGAATTAAATGCAAGAGCAGCTTTATAAAATTGCATTTGCAAAATTTAAATGCTGGACCCACATGTTTAGAAAATTTAAAACAGACTTCTGAAATGTTGAGTCCTTAATGGAGCTATCCCCATTTGTGCTGGCACACAGGTTTAGCTGTATATGGACAGACGCTAATTTTTGGGAAAAATTTTTTTTCTCCAAGTGGGGGGGGGGGAACATTTGATATTTTGTACCCCGCCTTCAAAATCGTGGGGGGGGGGGGGAAATGTCCCCCTGTCCCCCTGGATATGCGCCCCTGCATGCGCGTTACGGTTTTCGTAATTATACCATATATTGACAACATGGACAATGGATTTACCCAAATAATGTCTACAGACGAATATAAACGAGAGTTTTTAGAAAAATCTATTTTTTGGAAATTGTCAAAAAACCCTACAAATCACCCCAAAAAAT
>JZLH01S0033773.1:50367-65820 GCA_001188425.1 Eucidaris tribuloides
CAATAATGTTAATAGCATAACATTTGCACAGATGCAAATGAAATTACGCTGCGCACGCATTACAGAAAAATGCACACGCGTGACGATGCAGGGTATACAGGTCATCGAAGACGCCAACATACCCACTAATCTACAACTGTGTGGGACTATGGCTAAGATGAAACCCCCTTAAAAATTCGGTCTAGGGACCAAACCCGACAACTTGTGATCAGTCTGACAAATCTTTTTTCATTCACATAAGATAGTCTAAGTACTTTTGAGGGTCAAATCTTTTGGGTGCGATGGGGGTAAATTGAGAAGTACGCGTAGCTCTCAGACTATGTGTAGGTTATGCTAAATATCCTTCCAATATCGTCCATTAAAACCTTCTGAAAAACGACCGGACTCGATTACACATCAGGCAAAGCTTGTTCAATGCTTTTCGGTCTGCTTATTTACGTGGCTATGCCTTCTTCGTACTATATTGTGGGACTATACTGCCAACAACTTCGTAAAGACTAATGTTTAAGATACGTTTAAAACACCACAAGTCCTTATCTATTTACGGAAGACTGTGCCAGTTGTTAGCGTAGTGCCCCCCCCCATCCCCGTATATCGTGGGGTAACAGAATATGATTACACTCACTAAAACTGTCACAGACTGATTTGTAGTGGTCAAAATATATGTTTCTATAAATGCGTAATTAAAATGTTTTATAAATCACATATTTACTTAGTGTTATTTCAGTCATAAACTCAGAATTGAGAATTTAGTTATTCTGCCATTTGGCCCGGTATTTCCTCTTCCCCATTAACTCTCGCACCTGAATTTCCTCACGATCGCAGTCTAATGTAGCTGGTGCACCGAGAAAGGTCAGAACAATAGTCGTTGCTCAAGGAGAGAAAAAGCCAAATCCATGTCATGATGATAAAGCTGACTTGATGTAGTTGCAAGAATAGTGCTAATAATTTCGATTCTCATTAAACTCGCATTGAACGTAGGGACTATGCCTTTTGACATGCTTGTGTAGATCTAGTGTCAAATACGTCTCCGTAGATTATATATACAAAAAACGAATCATAAATTTTTTGACTAAATAAATTAGTTTGAATTAATTTTAATTATTTGCGTTCATGTCATTATAAACATCTTCTTAAGCAATATATATATGATTAAAACAAACTAATATTCAAAGGATGTAAACACACTCTCGAGTGGTAAATGGAAATTTGTCGTTCACTGTCCCGGCCAATAGTGCCTAGCGGCACAGTTGTACACCGGTACACAATGAACATCGATGATGGGTGCAGCATAGAGTGTAAAAAATTTCATACCTTCACCAGACAACAACCAACGCGGAAGAGAAAATCACTGAAATTTCATGTTTTTGGAGATTATGGGTAAGTACATTTCTTTCATATTTTATGTTCCTACTATAGATCTACCTGGATTAGTCAGTTAATTTTTTTATTCAAACACAGTTGTAATTTGGGGGATTTTTCTACACAGGCCGATGGGCCGTTTGGCTGGTGCCCCCCCCCCCCGTACAAATTCTCTAGTTTTATTTTCATTCAACTTCACTTAACTTAGACCTTGCCTAGTTTAGCAGTATGACTAACTAGGCCGGTTAGTAATAGGTCGTTCGCTTTGCACATGAATATAATCCAGTCATAGATTTAGACGAGCTCGTACATTGCGCTGTACGTACGTGCAGCCTAACCAGCAGCCGGCAGGCAGTACGCTACGGCCATTGACACACAGCACCGATACCTGTCCAAGCCGCGCAGCTGGCGAGTGATAACGGCCTACGTAAAAATTGGAACGAGCCGACAACAATGACCTCTACCCCTTTCACACTGAGCAGCAGGGGAACGCTTTAAAATGTCACATATTACCGGTGGAACCCGTACCTTATCCTCCCATTAAGAGAAAAAGCCAATAAACCTCCAGAGAGAGCCGTCGAGGTGAAGTATTTTAGGAGGTAGACCCGCTGCGACCTCCACCGCTCCCTCCATATGCGAATAATTCCCTGCACGAAGTTTCGCTGAGCGTGAATGTGAGGATCTGCTTTACTGTGGAATTGAGGGCCAGGTATTTCATTGCTTGGCACTCAGCGAAAATGCCACCAATGTTTTATTTTGTGGCTTCTTGAGAGTTGCAACTGGCAGAGTGGTGGTTCTTTTTTTTACACCTTCGCTGATCTTGGGAACGGATGATTGATGCATTGATTGATTGGATTGATTGATGAATTGATTGATTGATTGATTGAGGTGATTGATGATTATTGATTGATGATTTGATTGATTGATTGATTGGTTGATTTGATTTGAGTGAGTTGCATGATTGTATTGATTTGGTGATTGCCGTTGGTTGGTTGGCTTGGCTCACTTTGGTGGTTGGTTCGATTATGATTGATTGGTGGCCTCAATGTATTATTATTATCATCATCATCATCATCAATATCATTATCATTATCATCATTATTATCTTATTAATTTATAATTAATTATTATTATTTATTATTATTATTATTTATTATATTATTATTATTATTATTTATTATTATTATTATTATTATTATTTATATCTTTATAATTGATTATTATTGACATCTCATCATCATTATCATTATTCATCATCACCAATCATCATCATCATCATCATCATCATCAACTGCAGGTTTTTTGGCTTGTTTTTTTTTTAAATCTTGATTGACGTATCCTCCCATGCCTTGCAGCGCTAACAAAGAAAAAAATCTTTCAAAATGCATCCTTAGTGCTCTGAAAAGATTACAAATCTATGATGTCAGAAGCCCACAGTTTAACCCTGCTTTAAAGTAAGCTCCACAAACACGGCAATGTTATTGTCTTTAACATTACCATTATTACTGTTGTGACGCAAATGAATAAATGGAATCAATTTGAACTGTACTACGTGATTTCTACACTATTTTATACACACGCTAACTTGTCTTTTGCAGCCATTCAACTCGCACTGCATGCTGCTTTTATTTTTAACTCATCTTTACCAAGGTGAATGGGGCGCGCGGATTTGACAATTACCGAAAAGTTGATGGCGCAATCCGGACTCAAAAATCGAAATTGTTTCAAATGTCAGGGTCGGCTGTGCCACAAACGAATTCGAGGGTTGACCCATCACAAAAACACCATAAAATCAAGAAGTTCATTACAAGCAGACCCTCTCTCACTTTCTGCTCTCCTCTATGATAAAAAAGTAGAAAAAATGGATAGAGAGAGTAGAAGGCATGAAGCCACAGTTGATTTTTTTAAGTTCAGACTCCACAATTGGCAATGTTAAACAGTGTCTTTAACACCCCCATTAGGGAGCAAACAAATAAATAAATCAATTTTGAACACCGACAAAAAAAATATCATCACAGGCAGAAATTACTATGATACGTTTATTGTTCTCTACTGCGGTAAGGTGGGAAAAAACTGATACAGACAACGTACTAAACGTGCATGAAGACTGGTTCGATAGGTAGCCGAACCATAACACGCTGCAACTGTAGGCAGCTCTCCTATTGGTGAAACAACTTCACTGCGACTCGCTGACCTTGGTTCTGCCACTGTCCACTACATAGTCTGACCAGAGTGACGTATTTCGGTACTCTGGATTACTGTTACACATTCGTGGCTTTGCGGTTAGTGGGTTGTTTTATGCCTTTCAGCCTTTCACTAACGCGAATTCCTGCCTAGTTCAAGTTCTACCGTTTGTATTGGTTTTTTCCTCCCCGTGATCGCGCACGCCAAGAACTGTGCCACTTCTTGTGCCGCTTGGTGGAACTACATTCTGCCCCGCCGTACTAGTATTTGAAATATCTTCACTTTATTAGAAAATATGCAGTCTAATTGAAGCATCAGTTAACGACCACACACACACACACACACACACACAACACACACACACACACACCACACACACACACACACACCACACACACACACCACACACACACACACACACACACACACACACACACACCCCACACACACACACACACACACACACATACACACACACCACACACACACACACACACACACACAACAACACAACAACACACACACACACACACACACACACCCAACACACAACCACACACACACCACACACACACACACACACACCACACATACACACACATCTTACGCACCTCATACATCTCCTGCACCCGCACATACACCAGGACATCCTTGACCTAAATCACAGCGAAAAGCACTAATACATAGTTTTGGCTGGATCAGACCAAATTTTTATCAGTCTTTCACAAAGCATGGTATTTTTCTTTCACACCCAGACGTCAAAAAAAAAAAAAAAAAACAAAAAAAAACCTCAAACTCCCAAACATTGTGTGTAACTTGACGTATTTTTTATTTTTTTTGGATTCGGGCAATTCCATAAGATATGTACGTCGACATATGTTATAATGCTCGTTAAATTCATCATGGCTTGAGCAGTTTGTGGAAGTGAAGCATTATAGAATGGAGAAAAATGTTGGTGGGGGTTCGAACGTACAAAAGTTGATTATTTTATTGGAAATGCCCTTTTTATTTCTTAACCATTCAGATAAGTTGATATTACTACGGTACATTACTTATGGAAATGTCGGACCGACCCCCCCCCCAACCCTCACAGGAATCCAGATTCAATTGGTTATTTTTGAATATTTCGCCCAAGCGGCGATCGGAAGGGAGGGGGGGGGAGGCATGTGTCCCCCTCAATTATTTTCTGGGAGATCTTCTCCTTCCATTTTTTTATTTTTAGCATTTGGATTTCATTTTGAGATCCTATACAAAAGGTAAAATGAAAAAAATATATATAAATTTTTGTTAGTGCAGGGGGTGGGGGATTTCAAATTCACACGATTCACTTGAAACAATTTTTTTTTCACTCGAGGGTATGATTATTTTGCCTTTGGCTTGGTGTCCCCCCCCCTCCCACTCATGATGATGAAATCGACTCTCATGGAGACATGGACATCACTTATTTACTTTGATCCGTTTGTACTGATTAATACACAATTACTTGCATCTTAGAAAAAGTGGTTGGTGTTGAGCAGCAACACCACCACCCACAAGGGAACAGGCTTGGGGAAGGGGGGGGGGTGGACTGGATGCATGTGCACCCCCGCTGGAGCAGAGTCCACCCCTGGTGAGCAAAAAGAAATTTGCACCCCTTCCTGCTTTTCAACAGCTGATTTTCGAAACTTTAGTTCCGCCTCCCCAAGATGTGCAGTTCCCCCTACCCGCCTGTGCAGTGTGCACCTCCCCATGTCACTTTATTTCCATATCCCCAAGGTGTGCACCTCCCCATACTACCCTACGCCCTTGGACCCATAGGCAGCGATCTGGGGGGGGGGGGGGCACGTGTCCTTCCTCTTTTTTTAGTGTGTGTGTGTGTGTAGGTTCGCGGGTAATGGGAAGGTGAGCTCGTTTGAAATTGAATGATACTTAATCAACAGAAACTCGGTACTTGTAGTTACATCACTGGCGTAAATCCCCGGGGGGGGGGGGGGATGGGGGGATATATTCCCTACACTTTTCGAGGAGGGGGAATGGCCTGTACAATCATCCGCCCCACACTTTTCAAGAAATATTTTTTTCTTAATCATTGATAAAATTGCTATATGTAGTGAGAATTTCTCCAAACATGCCTTTAAAATGATTAAGTAAAATTGAATTTGTGCAAAAAAGGGCTCGTCTGATCATCTTGGGTGGTAACTACACTAACTATGAAAAGGCTCTTGAAGTATGTAAACTTCCAGCCCTAAGTTCTCGCAGAGATGCACTCCTTCAGAGCTTTGGCACTGGACTCTTTCGTTCGGCAAAGCACATACATTTACTTCCACCAACAAAGGCAAGCACTCTCACCAGACAACTACGAAACACATCCGGTCTATGTACCATCAGATGCAATACAGAACGATTCCGCAAATCAACAATCCCCTACCTGGCACGTACCTTAAAAGTAGAATAAATTTCATAAACATCAATTTCATCATACATGTATAATTCACTTTCTCCTTTAGTCTCTTATCGGATATGTAGTTACACCTTGTCTGTCTTTGCTGAACGCTGGATTCCGGTGCTGGAGCTGTGAAGGGGTGCATCGGCAAAAAACAAAACAAGAAACAAACAAACAAACAAACAAACAAAAATTCACAGAAACATGCTAAAATTTGAAATATGTATTTTTTTTGTCAAATATTATTTTATATATGTAATTATCACTATCATTTATCAAACATATATTTCTATGAATTTCATATTCACTTTATTTTGACCTAGTTTGTTTTTGTTTACTTTCATTATAAATATGTATTGATGTGTGTTTTTTGTGTATGTTTTGTCATATCTACTATATGTAAAACTGAGTTTTGTTGTTCGTACATAAATACATAAATATTAAGCTTGCCTATGTAATATACATTTTCATTATATTATAAACTGATGCTTTCAGTCTTTGCTGCTAGTCAGTGTATTCTATATTCCAATTAAAAAAAAAAGGAAAAAAAAGGATCGTTCAATTTTAATTCTTAAAAAAAAACCCTCAAAAGCTCCGGATCGGTCGCTTCGCTCCCTCGCTTGCACTTTTCCTCAATAATTTGAACATTTCAGCCCCGGAAAATTCCTGCGTATGACCTTGTTTGAAAGGTAGTCTCTGCTGCATGATAGTATTGATTTTATAATTAATCCTTTGAATATGTGTAGTTCCTCCGACTTTTAAAATATATTTATTCAAAACGTTGGTTTTAGAGTACTGGCAGACAGAGACCAGCAATCTCAACTGCCCGAATTAAAGTACACTGTCGTAAATTGTGAGGAGGGGGATTGGGGGATATATTCCACCGCTTTACGGAAAGGCTGGGGTTGACCTGTACAAATATCCCTCCTCTTTTCAATGAAAAGGTATTTTGTGTTTATTCAATCATTAATAACATTCATACAATTCTAAAATGCTAAAGATAATGTTATCTGAATATCCCGATGTTTCCAATTTTATACATAATTACATTACAATATCTCTCATTCATGTTCATAACGTATTTTTCTTTGGCCTCATTGGGCCCTATTCCTATTTAGTGCACAGATAACTCAAAATGTAGGCCTATAATGAAACATCGTATCATCCACAAAATGTAGAAAACAAACTCAGATATTTTCACGTGAGGACACAAGGAGCCCACCCGAGACTGTACAGCATTTATCAAGATGACAGTCTAATACATGTTATAATGGTCATGATTTTTTTGCTCAAAATTTTTAAAATTCTTTAGCATTATTCAAAATCATGTGCTGTGTGTGTGTGTTGATGTGTGTGGGGGGGGCGTGGTGGTAGTGTTCCCATGTAGTATTCCAAGAATTTGGTATCCACTACCGTTTTCACTTCTCATACATCCCCTAAGAATATTTCCTTCCTTTTCCTTTTTGACAATTGCGCTTAGACTGAGTGCCCCTGTTTATTTCCATAATTGTTTCCTTTTCAGATTAAAAACAATTAATTGTTCCACCTCTAATTAGCCTCACCTGTGGCAATAGCCTTTTTCCACATTTTTAGAGGCACCTGTTCTAATTCAACTGTTGCTACCGTCTTTTGTTAAGTGATACTGGTTCTTAAAATGCTACGTTTTCCTCTTTAATTTGTGCCCCGAATTTCAAACGATTTAGAACACTTTAATTTCTACGGCTCGCTCGCTACGCTCGCTCGCATTAATATTTGATATATTATGTTTGAAGGTCTTTTCAGTCTCTGAATCTGAGACATTTCAGAAACATTTTCCCCTTTTATAAAATGTTATTGGACACCACGCAGTCTCACAGGCTCTAAAAATTTTCTCGCTCACTTCTCTCGCTCGCCCGCACATTGATATAGGCCATGAAAACCCAACTGCAAAAATTATTGCACTCCTCGGACCTGAATTACGCCCACGAGTTACATTCATGGATCTATAAACTTATTTCCTTTCAACATTGGCGTAATGAGCTAAATTGTTTTGGGGGTCATAAATGAAAATTTGTCACTATAAGCCTGTCTACATTATCAATTTTCATTTGGATCGACTGCTTCGGGTCAAATTGTTCTAGATACTATCTGGGCATAAGGAATTGTGTATGAATATTTTCATATGGAAAGTTTGTTTTGTAATGCCTCGTACTGCTTTTTAAACATATTCAAATTGTTTAAATTATTGGGGGGGGGAGGGGGAGGAGGGGATGAAGTCCCCTCCAATATTTTCAGGTGACTATTGTCCTGCCCCCAGGATCGACGCCTCTAGCATGCTGAGATCAATGGACGTTGGATAAATGAACACACACACACACACACACACACACACACACACACACACACACACACACACACACACACACACACACACACACACACACACACACACACACACACACACACACACACACACACACACACACACACACACACACACACACACACACAAAGTACATAACCATGTCATACACATGTACACAGGAGGCACAGAGTCAAATCTTGGGTCTTGCGTGGGCTGGGGTGGGCGTTGGGTCAGAATCGCAAAAACCTCTAAATTTTGATGAATATAAATCTGTGGACCCCCCCCTGCCTCCCCACTGATTATCTGTTATTTTAAAATATCAGGGAACAGCTGCCTCTCCCTACAGAGCTGCCCCTAACAATACACACACATATTACATCAGATCTTAATGTTACTATTTCAACTGCGGTGGGGGGGGGGTACTTCCTATTATAAGGCTTTACGAGATGTGCCATCAACTTGGGTCGCTTTTTCACAAGAAAATACCTAAATATGAGTTCACATTTTTCGCTTTATGACAGGTAATTCAGAACGAGTCTACATTTTGCGAGAAATCCCTAAACATGGGTACCTTTTTCTTGGAATTCGTCCCAAAAGATGGGTTATGGGTTCAAAGTTAAGGCCTCACACCTCGCGAACCACAAGTCTCGCCCGATTTCGCGATCAATAAAACATGCAATATGATCTTTTGACCCCTAGACGACCTTTGAACTCTCCATCCTCATCAACAAAACATGAGGTATTACCCATTAATCGTTTGTTCCAAATTTGAACAAAATTGATGCAGAAATACATCATTTGACCTTTTGACCCCTTGATGACCTTTGACATCTCCATCCTCATCAACAAACATGTATCATTTGTTTAAAGTTTGAATACAATTGATGCACCAAAAAAAAAAAATGAGCGACAGTTAAACAAAAACTTAAAGAAAAATGATGCATGGCCTCATATCATTTGTCCTTTAACCTCATCAACACACGTGGTATTACCCAAGGATCATTGTACCAAGTGCAAACACAACTGATGCAGAAAAGTGCTTACTAGGTCTCTGCCGAACTATGTTTTGGCGAGACAAGAAATTGAGTCTCCCTTGACCCCCCCCCCCCCCCCCAACTGTTTAACCACAACATCGTCAAGTTTGCAACATTCAGTTACACGACTAAAATGACAACATATGACACATTATATTTATCTATTTACTTATTCAAAAATCTTTATTTTGAGTACTCTGGTCAGTAAATAGAGTTCTGATTATGATTTGATTGACTTTATTCATACATGGTTAAAAGGCTCATATCAGCTCGAAGGCTAGTTCTTAATGGGGCTGTGCGATACAATTACAAATTCACGTACCTGTAACACAATATAATCATGTACCCATCAATACATAGAAATATACATACAAGACCAAATAGATATTAAATTAAAAAAATACAATATAGTGTATAATATATATAATATAATAATATAATATATAGAAATGTATAATTCAGTACTCTCAATTCTCAAAATGATGAATCCTGAGCAGAGGTACAGAGCATAATTAGAGATCATTTTTTTATTCCTCCCAATCATGCCTGAAGCAAAATAAGCAGGAAAGTGAAAAACAAAGCATTATTCCGTGTACAAACTACAGTCATCAATATAAAAAAGATTTCAACAATTCAAAGTATACACAGCAGGGGTGTTTTGAGGGGGGGGGGGCAAAGTGAAAAAAAGTCAAAAGTTTTCGGCGCATGAAAATAGTGTTTGTTTAGTACTTTTATGCTGAATTTAATGGTTTTGTAGTGCTTTCCAATGTTTTTTTTTCTTTCTTTTTTTACATATCCTTGTATTACATATTATGAATTTTCCAAGTTGTAAAAATAATGGGGGCAAAGCGATATGTTTGACCCCCCCCCCCAATATTTTCATTGGGGTGGTGACTCGACGCCCTGATACACAGAACAAAATACTAAACAACAAGTAAAATAAGAAATTGCATAGGTAAAAATATTGGTATAAAATTAGATTGATTGTGTCCAACACCCAAATTTATTGGTTGAGGCAGGATTTGACAGAATATTGGGCAAGACAAAGATGTTTAACTATACCGCAACACCAAAAAACACGACTTAACGACACATTTATATCTGTCTTTACATATACATGTATATATAATTTTCCTTGATTGGAACTAGCTGTCAAATTGAGGTAAAACTATTCTAGAATCAAGTAGACTATGCAAGGATTCTGCTGTGAAAATTTTGCAGTTAAATGTTGACTCATTTTAAAAAGAACTACCATTAGTACGCCTTGTGGCAGGCAAATTTGTTGTGTAGTTTTCTATGGGAATAATTTCTCTTGAAGCAGGAGAGTAACTGATATGTTCATGCTTGATTCTCCTTACGTAAAGAAATTCTGGACAAATCCTTCCAGCCAGGAGCTCCACTCTATTGGGTGTATACACTGGTATCTTTTAACCAGTTTGGTTCTAGAGGCATTTCTTTTATTTCTCGTAATCATATCAATGCCTTTAAAGTTCCTGAAGCATAGAAAAATACAAAAGTGAAAAACAAAGGATTATTTCATGTAGAAACTACAGTTATGAATATAAAAATAATTTCAACAATTCAAAGTGTACACAGAACACATCACACAGTGCAAAATACTAAATAACAGTCGAATAAGAAATTGCATAAGTAGATATGGCATATTATTATGGGGGTTTCAAGCACGGCGATATTATCGCATTTCCTGCGCGGAAAGGAATACATGTATACGCGCTGTGGCTATACGAGAGGGTGTATCAAAAATATTGAACGCCGAGGAAAATAGTGGATACATCCGGATACTTTCTGATTTACCTGTACAAGTTGATCCAGAATTTCACACACAATGTATTATAAAATTAAGCTTTTTTTCTACAAGAACCACACTACATCATAGATGTAATTTGTGTATAATGTGCTTGCTTTGCAAAATTTACTACATGAAAATTAAAAGGAAAATATAATTTCAGTTGTATAGAATAACACATAATCTCACGAAGAACAGTTGCACTTGTCCCCATTAAATACTCATTATTTTGTAGAGGATTCTGTTAAACTTCAATTTTTGAAATTTTCTAGTGGATTTAGATAATAATGATAATATTAGATGGCATATTTTCGGAGGACACAAAAAATATTGTACTCCTTAATGAAAATATCGGACGAGTCACAGACGAGTCCGATATTTGTCATAAGTCATACAATATTTTCTTGTGTCTACCTTAAAGCCATCTAATATTATATAAAAACGACACATTATAAATTAGGTTCAAAGCTACATTCACATGATTACATATCGCACCACATGATTAAGGTCAATACCGTGGGAAGCTATTTCATATACTCCTCACTTGGAGGTCACATGAGTGGTACTCCTGTATTACAATACCAACATATGAACTATTGATCTTATGTTTTTTTTTTGAAACATTTTAAACTGTTTAAAATGTTTAAACGTAATTGTATTATTTGTGTGTTCTTATAAAGTACATGCACACTGGAAACCAAAGATGTTTATTGTACCGAGTCCAGTGCAAGTGAAGTAAATATATACAAGGAACTACAATATATATATATGAGTTATACCTCATCTGAAAGAGCGGAACATAATTCCATTCGACTGGACTTGATAAAATAAGGATTCCAGAAAAATATCTAATATTTTTTTCTTTATACTGCAAATTAACAGATTATTACTCCACCATTTTGTCTTCCCAAGAAACGTACAAGGAATTTTCTCTTAATCATTTACAGGTCTCATCTTTGATGTCCCTGATCTTATTGAATATTGCCATCTACACTGGGAGGACTTTGTCTGGTACGGCACATTAAATATTTAACATTTATATCGTCGTTGATCGATTATGTACAGACTACAAGGAACCAGTGATAGGATAGATGAAATGACCCTGCCTGAAATATTGTATCCAATAGTCTTGTTTTATTGAGTACAAAAAAGAAAGGTAGAAGAGTTAAAGGTTATGACATGATTGGAACACTTGCAAAATCGCCTCCAATCACCAAATAGTTGAAATATATTGACCAACTACATTGTATACACTAGCAAGGAGTGATGCTCCCACTGGGAGGATTTGTCTGTAATTTGTTTACTTATAGGAAATCAAGCATAAACATAGGAGTTATCTAATTTTATCCGGGGACGATAAAAATAAGCACCCCATAAGAGCCCACCGCAGTTTCCGTGCTACGATGATATTGACATTTGTTATTTCAGAATAGTCATACGCTTTGACTGTAACATTTCACAGGAGAATCCTTGCATAGTATTATCTTGATCTAAAGTAGTTTCAGCTCAAGGTTGAGGACTACCCCGCAATCACGTCATTTATCCTTAAAGCCACAATGGCGAACATTGACCAGCAGTTAAAAAAAAAAAAATACTGTGAGCTATATAAGTCCCTATGCCTCTAATAATGTTCTTGATAAGGTCCTAAAAGAAAGCCTGAAAATAAATTTATTTCAAAATGATGATTTAGTGCTGTAAAAAGATGAAATTATAGTGCATCCGATTCACCAACCCATTTCCTACCATAGGCTTACTGTTGTAGATCTAAGGCTATTTGTATCGGCCTGAGTACTAATTGTTTATCATCATATATTTGCCAGGGAGCAGTAAATCTTCCAAACTTTTGTATTGTAGTGTTTAATTTTTCCTTTGACACTACTATGTACTCACTTTCAGCAAGTTTGACAATTTTTTAAATTGAAGCTCACACAATGGTAGCCTGTGCTTATCTGCAATTGAAACCTCGTTAAATGAGTGGGGGCCATTCTTTGTCACGCCTGTGTGACCAAAATACTAACATTGCTACTAAAATCTCATGTAATTTCGCAAAGGCCTTGCAGACTTGTTTTGAAATGTAAATATATCTTAATATATGTCAATAGGTGATAATGTGAAAATATTTAATGTTATGTTTAAATCATACCTAGTTATGGGTCAGAGTCCAAATAAGTTTTGTCACGTTGTGACTTCACACGGAAGATGATTTTTTCATAAACATTAGATTTAACTTGCAAAACTCTGGAATCTGGTCAACTCTACGATGTTGTAATTCGGCAGATCTTTCATTATAGTGTATGTAAGTAGGAAAATCGACAATGATTAATTATTATCTCTCACAAGTATTTTTTTTATGTATTTCTTTATGTGATGAAAGTGCGTCACGTGTCGTGACATTTGGGTGTCACGTGTGGACATGTATACTTATAGGCATATCATATACATCATGGTAATTTTGGCCAAAAAACAATTCTGGGAAAACATCACTCGAGTTAAGGCGCTGGAAAATTTAATCACTTTGCCACCTTATATTTCCCCACAACTGATTAGATTTCTGATATGGCTGCCCCATAACTTTTTTTCAAAATAATTTTTTTGACATTTTAGCTAAATTTTTGAACCCAAAGATAAAATGCACGACCCCTGTACAATGCTACATTTTCATAATGTATTTGAAATTTATGGATATATTTTCTCTTTCAAAAACTGCAGCCGGTGTTCATATGAATACATTTTCAATACAAATATGCATACATTTAGTTGTTACTATGTCTGGCACAGCCTCGTGCAGCTGTCAGGTTGCCTAAGGCAACTTTGTCAAACAGAATGGATGTCATAACATTTTGCATCATTCCTTATGAAACTGGTTCTAGCAGGCAACACATGCCCTATCTGGCTTCCAGACATCTACATTGTACATTAACCTGATCTGTTTTATTGATCCAGAAAACTACTGTCTTCAGTCAATTGCTTTTGAATATATCACGAGAAGTTTCGAATTTAAGCAGAGTAAGTATATTCTGAAGGTAAAACAGTCAGAGATTAAAGTGTTTCCATGGAGGCCAAAAGTTGCATGGTCTAGAACTGAGACTAAAAATATGAGCCTGTAAGCTTCTCTGCAAACAGATACCCAATACAAAACCACCTATGACAATCATCGTCACGTGTGCTGACCAATTAATCTTGCTCCGTTATTATAAGAATGGCAATTTACTGGTACTCCATATTTGTGTAAATAAAGACACAACCACAACTAGCATTTTGACACATGAAAAAGAAATATTAATCGAAGACAGATAGTCTTCTGCTGGGAAAAAACTTAATCATATTTTTCCTTCACGGTGTGACATTTAAAGCTGATATTAATATTGTTTTGTTAATTACTCATTAATTTGAATGCTAAAAAACTATTCTTTTAGGTGGTATTATTTGAATGTGGGTGCTGGACAAACATAATATTCAACATCAATCTTCAAGAAAGAAAGTTATTACACTCATCCCTTTTTACCAATCTAATTTAACGAGGAAAAACAATGCTCATATTTACATATAACACATTGTTTTATTTAAATTTAGGACCAGTTAGCATAAAATATGGACTTTATTCAAAGAAAAAATGTCATTCAAGTAACTTATGGAATTATGCTTTGCGATTGAATATGCAACTGAAAATTTCAAAAGAACAAACTTCATATTTTGAAAATTTGTTTCAGCGCTTTTCAAAGAAGGCCGATTTCAATGTACACCTACCTTTTAAATACTGGGGGCAAATTAAATTGTTTATTATTATGATATGTCAGATTATGCAATATATAACATAAATGGCAATTTCATTTTATATTCGAACTGTTAGTTATAATTATATCATAACTGTGTGACTGATATAATCTTAACGTATGTACGCGCTGATGTTACTGCAAGCTGTCATTTGTTTATTAGCAATAGGCCCGAATCAAAATGTTACACGACCGTCCACACAAGCATTCACACGAACGTATACAAAGGCAAAAATCTTTGGCCAGTTTTGTGGTCCGTTTTAAATCCTTATTTTAATTCTATTAAAGCCCATAGTTTAGTTTTGGGCGATTTTTGTTTATTTGAAAGCTTATATGCCCAAAGTCCATAACCTCTGATCAATAATAGATTCTAATGTCTTTAGTTTTTTATGAATTTTATGAAAATGTCGGGGGGGGGGAACCCGAGCATTTTGACCATATTTTACATTATAGCATCCAAATAGGGTTAATAAGTTGTTCCACAATGTTATCGCGAGTATATACCTCATCGTGAAAAGAGCAGAGTC
>JZLH01S0033784.1:14342-30288 GCA_001188425.1 Eucidaris tribuloides
GGTCGCAAATTTTCTCAGCCGAGAATAATTCATGTGCCAATTTTAATATGTACATATTTTACAAGTGACACATAAATACAACCATTTTAAAATGTTCTCATTTGAGGCAGATTGGAAATTTAAACCAATCTTGTGTATTCAAATTTTGTAAAGGGGGACAATAATTGTTTCACATAACGCACAAACACTTTGTGCGATAGAATCTAGTGGTGGTTATTATTTCAATGCTGAATAATCATTTCACGACTGAGTCTTTTCAATTGTTTTCTGAACACAAAACACTCTTTGGTTGAATGACGCGGTCAACAGGGTCGCAGTGATAGGTTAATTAAGATGTCATAAAAGAAGATATGTACGGGTAGCGGCAAGTTCAAGATGGAAGACAAGACTCATGCATCACCACTCAGAAATCAAAACGAAGTGCGAATACATGTACCAGCCTTTAACACCAATTCGATTCTCCTTGAATAATGTCGCGACTCGGCGTAGTGTTGCAGCGACTAAAGGCCTGCCGCACACTACACGACTTTTGTCGTACGACTGCACCGACTTGGATCCAATAAAAAAAACAAAGCTATAATTTCGTACACGCTGATCGTGTACGAATTATAAGCTTGTTTTTTATTTCGGATCCAAGTCGGGGCGACGCCCCCATGCCCCCCCCCCCTCTTGGCTACGCCACTGCGTAACACCCACCCGGCAACGGCCCATCCGTCCACCCCGCATCCTTGGTCAAGTAAGCCGCATGCGTAATACCTTTTCTTTTCTCGGGTACGGGAGTTATTTAACCATGGGTACTTTTTATGGAATTCATGCTGAACGCTCGGAAGATATAAAATAGATAGTGATGAATGTCCTGGGGTCCAATGAAATACACAAAACATCAACATTACCCGAGGTAGGAGAGTTCTTCAAAGTATACATTTCCTCTGAAATGGCGCGATTTTAAATTCTCTATATTGAGCTACAATTTTGCAATTTTGTATAAATTCGTTTAATATATCATAATTGTTGTTAGAGGTAACATCACAAAAGTGTGTGTAGAAGTTATGTGTTCCATACATATGTATACTAGAGAAAAAGTTAGAGAACATCAGTATCGGTAAAACATGTGAAAAAAATGTTAAAACGGATAAATTTGCATCATTCATCAATATTAATTTTTCAGGTAAAATTTTAAAATTTTGTGCTTCAATGTCTCATCTCCCTACCTACTCCTGTTATGTGAAGCAAACATAATTAAACATTGGTTGAGAAATCATTTTCTTTCTCTAATTTAACAGAAAATGCATAATATATAAAATTCATGTTTACGACAAAATTAAAAAACTGTAGATATAAATTGTATATTTGTGAATAATATTGGAAACCATGCCCTTCTTTATGCCAATTTATACAACTTTTCGATCAATTTCTATTATTGAAATTGAGATATTAATGATCCCCAAGCAGTTCGGATGTGTAGGTCATGTACCTCAGATATCAGAGTCTGACCATTTTTGATGGGGCTTCCACAATGTTAAACACAGCTTTAAAGTGCATAATGTGCTATAATTCCAATGGCGGAGTCGGACATATTTCAAGGAGAATCGAATTGGTGTAAAGGCTGGTACATGTATTCGCACTTCGTTTGATTTCTGAGTGTGATGCATGACTCTTGTCCTCCCATCAGTAACTTGCCCGCTACCCGTACATATCTTCTGTTATGACATCTTAATTAACCTATCATCGGGCCCCTGTAGACTCGTCATTCAACCAAAGAAGGTGTTTTTGTGTTCAGAAAACAATTGAAAAGACTCAGTCGTGAAATGATTAATTCAGCATTGAAATAATTACCACCACTAGATTCTATCGCACAAAGTATTGTGCGTTATGTGAAACAATTATTGTCCCCCTTTACAAAATTTGAATACACAAGATTGGTTAAATTTCCAATCTGCCTCAAATGAGAACATTTTAAAATGGTTGTATTTATGTGTCACTTGTAAAATATGTACATATTAAAATTGGCACATGAATTATTCTCGGCTGATGAAACTTTTGCGACACAGCAGTCTATGGGGGGAAAACTGGAATGGTCTCTCAATGATTTGTACTTTTTAAAAGCATTTAATGATAATCTTCAGCTGTATTTTTTTCAGGGTTTCATTTTTAGACCTTATCAAAGACACTAGTTGCATGGGGAATCATGTATCTCACATGTTTTTAAATGGATATATTGTTATATGACGCTTTTAAGAGAGGGAAGAATATCATACAAGATTTTATTGTTTAACTCACCTGTTTATATTTTTCTTGGAATGCACCTGCAATTTTCTGACGTTGGCGGTAAGTACGCTTGGTTAAAATTTGACTGATGACATCTTCGTCCGTACCTGGAATTAAAAGTCAATAATATTTGAATATTTAAGTAATACCAGGAATATAATGAAATTTAGTTACGACTGATGCAAGAACATCCATGATAGTTCGATGTTTCTTTGAAGCATTGGTATCATTAAAGGAGAAGAAACTAAAGGGGAAAACAGGTGGAGGAGGTGGAGAAAGAGACAAAGGCAAGAAAAAAAAGAAGAGGAAGAGGAAGAAGAAGAAGAAGAAGAAGAAGAAGAAGAAGAGGAAGAAGAAGAAGAAGAAGAAGAAGAAGAAGAAGAAGAAGAAGAAGAAGAGAAGAAGAAAAGAAGAAGAGGAAGAAGAAGAAGAAGAAGAAGAAGCAGAAGAAGAAGAAGAAGAAGAAGAAGAAGAAGAAGAGAAAAAGAAGGAGGAGGAGGAGGAGGAGAAGAACTAGAAGAAGGAGAAAGAAGAAGAAGAAGAACACGGGCAAGGGGATAAAAATATAGAATATGACGAGGAATATTAAGAAGAAGGAGAAGGGATACGGTAAGGAAAAGACAGGAGGAAGATAAATTCCACCGTCATCCTTACTTTCATATTCAATATAATCGTCGTCGTGGTTGTCATCTTGTTGTTTTCTTTACTTATGTCTTACCTTTGTCAGGGTTTTTTTTATTGTAATACTTCTGCCAGTCATGACTATCCTCATGTATTCCAAAATTATAAGATAAGGTAACACATCAGAAGATACTTATCAAATACGATAAGCATGAAAGGCGTAGGTTGGTTTGGCCATGGGGAGTTGCACATGGGCATGGGCAGGTGCAAATCTTGGGGAGTTGGAACAAATGTTTAGAAATTTGGAACAGATATCATTTCAAAGCAAAAAAAAGGGGCAAATTTACTTTAGTTTGCCACAGGTGGAACTCCTCTGCCTGGGGAGGGGTGAGGGGTTGGGGGTTGGGGGAGGTTACGGTTTTTACAAGGAATATGTGCTTACAACGGTTGATTTTGTGGAAACTTACCAAAACTGTCCATGGCCGCATGCAAAGCTTCGGCATCTTGGTCCGGATAAAAGGGATCGACGGGTTTAATAGTTGCCTGCATGGAAAATGAAAATATCATAAGAACAATTATACATGTCAGGAAACAATATCATCTTCCCTAATCAATATAAAAAAATAAACCATGCAACTAGAAAAACACTCATGTTTCTATGCGATGTAATAAAGATACAGTGAAATTTGAGCCCAATGATTAAAACCTGAAACACAACAACAGATTGCAGTTTAAGGTAAAATTGAAGGAAAGTTTGTTTACCATTTTTGTCTTCTTAGTTGCAAACAAGAATTCAGCCGACGCTCAAGATTGTGTCAACCAGAATCCCGTCAAGAAATGGACTCAACTGATACAATTTGGACTAATATCAGCCTTTTATACGATTTTTTTTAATGAGGCTTTGTTAATTTCCTTGCAACATGCAGTGGAGGGCACCCTTTAAAAAGACTTCTTTCGTATTACAGGGCACACATGACGTAAACTGCCTGCGCCCACCAGCATACATTTATAGGACTTGAACTTGAGATGACAGTCAAAACATTATAATAGATGCATTTTAATTAAACAAAGATAGCAGTCAAAATTTGATCAAAATTGAATGGCCTATATGAAAGTTGTGTGAATATTGTATATTTTGGCAATATCTTGTGACATATAACATGCAATCTGGTCATGCGATGATGTCATCTATTCAAATGTTTGTGATTAATTGACTTGAATACAGGGAATCCAACATTCATACATTAGATGTTACTATCGATAAAAGGTCAACTGTTGCTTATATAACCATAAGTAAAATGTAAACTCCTCGGCATTCTCTGCTGTAGAGATCCTATTTCGCTGTTGTGATTATGTAATTAAATGTATCTGGTTTACGAAACTTTTTTTCGACTTCTCTTTTTGCGAGTTCTAAACTAATCCTGGTATTCTAATCACATGAATGCATGCACTTACCACCCATAAACGTCAGTAGGTTTATCATTCACATATCCCTAGACCTGAAATGATTACAATTCGTGTTGTTATAAATATGATAAAGCGATTCCTGATTATTTCAGTAACCGTAAATTCCCGTTGCCAACGATCATGCTTGCAAGAGTGGAAGGGGATGATCGTGCGTCACCAGCGAGAATACGACACCACAGACAGACAGACAGAACAGACAGACAGACAGACACACACACACCAGACCACACACACGCACACACACAACACACACACACCACACACACACACACACACACACACACACACCCACACACAAAACACACACAAACACACAAAACGCCACGCATACCTCATACACACACGCCACGCACACACACACACTCGTAGACGCATGCACGCACACGGAAGCCAGAGGAGGAAGTATATAAATGTAAAATGTAAAATGACACAAAAACCTTATTAGATCGTTCTCTAAAGCATCATAAGCTTCTGAATACCATTATGATGGCTACCACTTTTATTTCGTTCACAAACGCTGTAATAATGAGTAACAATAAATCTAATTATATACCCCAAATAGCTGCGTTGGTTTGATATAACACCAGATTTTCTACACGTATTTCCTTCAATTAAACTCCTGTTATATATTTAGCGTTTCAATGTATTCTACAGTGTTACTGCCCATTTGCATTACACCACACACCATGAATCGTTGTTATAATATGTTTTGTTGCTAAATCAACCACACCAATATAAACAGATAAAGTAGAAAAATGATAACCCCAAACCCTTAAACCGTATGTTAATTTTTAGAACAAACCAGAACAAATAGGAACGTGACCAGAAAAACTATTTTAAACCTCTGTATGGCCAATGTAACGCCATTTAATTCCATAAAATCTCATATCAAAGGTAAATGACATGATTGGGGCCCGGATTGGGGGTAGTCCTCAACTTGAAGTAAAAACTATTCTAAAATCAAATAAACTATGCAAGGATTCTACAGTAAAGAAATTGCAGTCAAAAGTTGACTCATTTGAAAAATATATTGTCTATCAGTATGCCTTGTAACAGACAAATTTATAGCCTTTTATGGGGATTATAATTCTATCGTTCCACGAGAAAATTAAACCGCTGGCCTGTTCATGCTTGATTGTCCATAAGTAAACGAACTCAAGAAAAATCCTTCCAGCCAGGAGATTCACTCCAGCTGGCGTACATCAGTTCGGTCCTAAAGGCATTTTTATTTCTCCCAATCATGTCACTGAGCTTTACTCTCACATACCATCTTTTTGATTCAATATTATACTCTTGCCTTTTGCGTGCTACGGTATAGAATCCGTTATGTAACAGGACGTTGACTTTTAAAGGACGGGGCCGCATGGTGTTCCAAAGAAGAAATGAGTCAAAACACAACACTTCAATCACTAAACAAATATGAATTCCACGCAATGATAGTTTTGAAAAGATTAAAGACACAGGCTAACATTGTAGAGCTTCAAATTTAAAATTTGTCTAACCTTGCTACCTTAGCTACATAGTAGTGTTTGAATGGACAAATAAACACCCTAGAGTACAAAAGTTTGGAAATTTATGCTGCCCCTGGTAAGCTATGAAGCTATGAATGAATAAACAATTAGTGCTCGGGTGGGGTACAAAATAGCCTAGATCTACACACAGTAAGTCTATGGGAGAAACGATATCTGATTTTATACCGTAACATTCCACATCATTTTGTTTCCTCCCTTTATTTGTCTTTTGTCATGTTTGTACAGCCTCAGACGTCAACGTTGATTACGCTAAATATCACCAGCAAGTTTGACGCGTTTGGATAATCACGTGCTGGTATTTTTCCTCTTCACGAGCATACCGACATGACGCATTCCCTCTTAATTAATTAATTTATTTATTTATTTGTTTGTTCGTTTATTTATTTATTTATTCATTCATTCATCTATTTATTTATTTATTTATTATTTATTTATTTATATTTATTTATCAATTTGTTATTTATTTGTTCGTTTACTTATTTATTTATTTATTCATTCATTCATCTATTTATTTATTTATTATTTATTTATTTATATTTATTTATCATTTTGTTATGTATTTGTTTGTTTTTTGGGGGTAGACCTGTTCAATTTCATGTCATTGTTATTGGAAACTCTCTAGGAAAACATGATAAAAAAATTGTGTGTTGGTGTGGGCAGCCCTCATATTCCAACATAGCCTTTTGACAAGGCCCTCTCGCTGTTTGGGCGCGAGCGAAGCGAACCCAGCCGAGCGCGAGAGAGGACGAGGGTCTTTTGAGCTCGGCTTCGCATCCGAAAAAGTAATTATTATTCATGACCGCAGTCTCTGGTTCAGTCGACCAATGGAATTGCGCATTAACAATATCTGTCTTGGCATTGTTGACTTATCAGTGGGTGAAAAGTTTTTCTGTCAAAGCTGGTGACTATAAAACAATTTTTTTTTTTAGTGAAATTTTAAGTTCAACTTATTTAAGTTCAATTTTATTTAACACTTTTCGTAACTTTTCGTAACATAGTGAACAAGATTCAAATAAGTAAATTATACCAAAAAACAACAAACAAATACCATCATATACCCAATTAATAGACTATCTTGTTTGAATATGGTAATTTCAGCAGTTAATTGGTTATATTTTGTTTTTTCGAGATCCGATTTGGCCTGCTAAAATCTACGTGTAGCAAATCACTTCACCTACTGAAATAGTGAACGCGTCGAAATCGACTGTGTTGACAATCTCGGCGAACACTGACCAAGATTGAATATTCAACTAATTCAACTTAGGATCCAGTAGACAGCTAAAATGTGGAGGCCCTGAAGGGACATCGTAAATCGTGAATATCCTTGCCAAAAGATAATTTCATTTTTGCTAGAATATTGTCTCCTTGCTTGCTTGTTTATGCCGGTGTGTGTGTGTGTGTGTGTGTGTGTGTGTGTGTGTGTGTGTGTGTGTGTGTGTGTGTGTGTGTGTGTGTGTGTGTGTGTGTGTGTGTGTGTGTGTGTGTGTGTGTGTGTGTGTGTGTTGTTAGTGTGTGTGTATATATATATATATATGTGTGTGTGTGTGTGTGTGTGTGTGTGTGTGTGTGTGTATATGTGTGTGTGTGTGTCAGTCAGTCAGTCAGTCAGTCAGTCACTCTCTCCCTCCCTCGCTCTCCCACTCACTCACTCACTCTTGGTCGAAAACATTTTTGGTGATGATCCTCTAAGCAAATCATCCCGAAAAAGCACAATGTTGTCCACAGTGTGTTTACATTGTGACAAGACTGTGAACACAATGTGGCACTATATGAATTTAGCCCATTTTCACAGTGTGACACTATGATCACTGTGTGCTTTTAGAAGTCACACTGTGACGACCTGCATGTGTTTTTCTAGCCACTCTGTGGGTATGGCCCATTTTCACACTGTGATGACATTGTGTTCTTTCCGGCAGGGACACGTTAGCCTATATAAGCACTATTTAACAAATGATAATCTCTACTTTCATACAATGTGAGTATATGAGCACTTTATTCGTTTTTGGTTTTTCTTGTTGTTGTTATCTGTAAATAATCATAATTTGTTCTTCATTATTCAAATTTCATTAAAATTCACTAAGAAGTGGATTTATTGCTTAAAGGCTGACTGTACATCTACAAAACATTTAACGGAAAGTCGGATGTATAGGCTACTCATTTGGCGTCAGATAGATCAACCTGGCAACCGGTAAAAGTTTGTCGGTTTTTCAATTCGTTTGGCGAGCAAAAACTTTAAGTGCCCGCCAAACTGTGTTTGGCAGTTTACAACGCTATACCTGAAAAATAATTATTTCAGTAAAACTGGATATAGTCCTTCTTATAATGTGTTGAGTAACGATAACGATATTGATCGATATATGCAGTCCGCAGTGGGCGGAGGTCTGAATAAAAACAGCATGTAACTGTGAAATACTTTTTATCATCCCAAATAAGCCTGTACCTAAAAATTTCGACAATCATATTAATCCATATACATTCCTAATTCATTATTTTTGAATGCCCTGATGTTGCTGCCCATGCATTAGGGCAAATTACATCATTATCTGAAAGACACGAATTTGGACAATTTAATCGCAACCTGACCTGATCTGTTTCATAAATGTTTCTCCTAAAAGTCTCTCCAAACTCCCAGAATGTGCGAGTCGCTCCTAGCGTAGGAGAGTCTTTCAAATTATTATTTGTGATTCACTCTCGAACGGCCACTTCAAACAATTGACTGAGTAACAAATGAGAGTGTATAAAATACATAAGTGAACGATGACCGCAGTTAAAAAAAAATGAGGCCTTGAAAAAATTGTATTTCAAAATAATGATTTAGTGCTTTAAACAAAGTGTAAATCTACAAGCACTCAAATTGACCGGATTCACCTGCCCATTTCCTCCCATACACTTACTGTGTGCAGATCTTGGCTATTTTATCCTCCACCAGAGTGCAAATTGTTTATTCATGCATATCTTGCCAGTGGCAGCATAACTTTCACAAATTTTGTATTCTAGGGTGTTTATTTGTCCATTTGAACACTACTATGAAGTTAACATATCATACTTTGAAAAAAAAATAAAAAAGCTCCACAATGTTAGCCTGTGGCTTTGAATATGTAAGTGAACAATGACCTTAGTTTAATTGTCCATTCATTCATATCTTGCGTGTGGCAGCATAAATTTCCAAAATGTTGTATACTCTATGATGTGTATTTGTCCATTTAAGCACTTTTGTATGTAGGTCAGACATCAAAGTTTTATATTTTTAAGATTTTAATTTGATTATGACACCACAATGTTAGCTTGTGTCTTTAATGTTTATGTTTAAACAGGGGCGTCGATTCCGGGGTGCGAATTTTTTTTCCCCACGACATTGACGAAATAAACGGCTGCAAAAACAAAACCGGCGGCGGGTTTCAAACCCGGGACAAAACGCGCAGTCAGTACAGCGCGCTATCCAATGTAGCCACACAAAGCGACTCGACTGCAGACGTCTTCTTTAGCAATAATTATGTACCAACGGTTTCGATAGTGCGAGACGTTAAAACCGTAGAGAAAGTACGCATGCGCCGTGCGAGAAAATCTCGTGGGAATCAAAATATAGCTGCGGCGGGGCACGTACTGCCAGTGTTCAGTAAACTGATCTGAAATTTTGTTTGTTTCTGGTTTTATGCTGTATGTTTTTAAAGGAGATCACGCATATAAAATAATGCTGATAAAACGAATGTAGTGCTTGTTTACTCACGTTCTAAGCATATCACAAAAGAGCTTAATGTGTGCCTGGATGGTGTTAGACTCAAACAAGTTAATTCTGCTAGGTATTTGGGTGTTAATATAGATTGTCACTTAACCTGGGAAGACCATGTTAAACAATTATGCAAAAGTCTTTCTTATAAAGTGTTTTCTTTACGACGACTAGCATGTACTCTTAATACTCCATTACTTAACACTCTTTACAAGTCCACCATTCAATCATACTATGAGTCCTCAGTGTGGGGAAATTGTTCACTGAAAAACCGTGAACTTATACGTCGAATTCAAAAGCGAGCTGCCCGTATAGTCTCAAAGCAGTTTGGCGCTCCAAATACCAGTGTGTCCGAACTATTTAAGAATTTGAAGTGGCAAAGCTTTGAAACTCGTAGGGATTACTTTCTGAACATGCTTATGTATCGCTGTATATATGGCACAGCTCCAGCCAGAATGTGTAATGAAATTGAAATGTATTTTGATAGACACGGTCTAAATACCCATAATGCAAATTCATTAAACGTACTAGTTCTACCAACATTGAAATTTATAAGCAGTCTTTCAGATATTCAGGTCCTAAAGCCTGGAACTCTCTTTGTTCCGATCTGCAAAATGCCCCAAGCTTGTCATTATTCAAAAGATCTTACAAATCAAATTTGTTTTAGACTACCAACTTTTGAAATGTACTTTTTACTTACAGTTTGGTAGGTTTTCTATCAGTTAACCCATTGGGTTTACTCATTCTCAAAATGTGATATTATTCATATGCGAATTTAATTTTTTGTAATCTCAGTAAGTGATATTTATGTTATTTATGTTATTTAGTTATGTTTACTCTTCTTATTTCACATTGCCATGTATACTAAATTTGTTTGTTAGCTTTTTCTAACACGGGGATTACAATTTTAATACTAATTATATCAAAACTTGTTTTTGCTAATATTGTCTTACCAACATCCCTCAGGGTTGTTGGACCTCCTTGCATGGTATCATGTGGGTGTCTGCGAGTGTTTGTCTTTATTTCTTGTTCGTGCGTGTTGTGTGTGTGTGTGTGTGTGTGTGTGTGTGTGTGTGTGTGTGTGTGTGTGTGTGGTGTGTGGTGCGTGTGTGTGTGTGTGTGTGTGTTGTGTGGTGTATCTGTGTGTGTGCACTTTAATGTGTGTTTTGTGGCGCCGCGCGGCGGCCGGTGTGTGTGTATGTGTTGTGTGTGTGTGTGTGATTGTGTATGTGTGTGTGTGTTGTGTGTGTGTGGTGTGTGTGGTGTGTGTGTGTGTGTGTGGTGTGTGTGTGTGTGTGTGTGTGTGTTGTGTGTGTGTGAGTGTTGACTGCATGTGCCTCTGCGTTTGCTTTTGTTTGTTAAGTGCGTTAGATATACAACCAAGGTGTGTTGGTAAGCTTTCTATCATGTTGTGATTGTGGTGGCTCTTACTTGTGTTATTAATGTGTGTTGTGTTGTGTGTTGTTGTGTGGTGTGTTGTGTGTGTGTGTGTTGTGTGTGTGTGTGTGTGTGTGTGTGGGTGTTGTGTGTTGTGTGGTGTGTGGGTGTGTGTGTGGTGTGTGGCGGTGACATTTTGTGTGTCTGCGGTGAGTGAGTTCAATTAGAACTTGTCTTTATTGTGGTAGTTTTTTTTTAATCAGGTTATTGGTTGTGATTAGTCCTATTTTTTGTTTTTCTAACATACCATGTCAGGTCCAGTTACAATCCAATTATATCTTATTTCTCAGCTTTATGTTTGATTTTAGCATATTTCTCTAAGTAATTGTTTCTTTGTACAATTGCCATCCCCTTGGTTAGGAAAAGTCAAGTTTTCAACAGACAGTCTGATTGTAAAAACAGTTTTTTATCTAATCGGTTTTTTAATCCTTGATAAATATATTCGAATAAATAAATAAATAAATAAAATTAAAATAATAAATAAGTCCACTGACAATGAAAAGTATTTTAAAGTAACAAGTCAAGCACAATGAATTTATGGAACCATAAGACAAAACTGGAAACCAAATGGTTAATTATTGTAGATGCATACTGAGATACTGTATGCGAAATATAAATCTGACTTATTGGATTTGATATTCGCTCATCAAAGCATACTGTAAGAGTAAACTGTCTGCTTAACCGCATTAGTACATTCCACGAGATAGATGCCGATTGTTTACATCCTACTAGAAATGAATACCCTACTCCAACAGCTGGCAGCAATTTAATGTGTGTTACAAATGACTTAACACTTATGTCGATATACGCAAACTAGGTCACATAATGAAAAGGTGGCTCTCTCATTGGATTAGGAATGTCAGCCATTAATACTGTTATGTTGTAGGACAAAGGAATGATACATGAGCATACACACACACACATTTAACAAAACACCAGAAGCTGTCTTGAACTAGTACATATTACATTCCATACTATACAGCCGTAAAGACATAATCATACAAACATTATTGTAACGACACAGATACAGATTTCATGAACAGGTTTGAAGGAGATATGTTAAAATTAAAGTAAATAGTAATGTCGTTCGATCTGGTAGCCAACGTCTTTATGATGATACTTATATTGAGGAAAGAAACATAAATGTTTATTAAGTAAATAGTAATGGTCCTTCATTTGCAGTCAACTTCATTTATGATGAACTTATACTGGAGGAAACACATAAATTTTATAATCTCTGCAATGTGATGGTATTCTGATAAGAAGGTCAAACCAAATCTCAGAAAAATGGAGAGTATGCCCCTGTGTGTGTGGCTGTGTGTGTGTGTGTGTTGTATGTGTGTACGTAATGATGTGTGTATGTGTGTGTTTGGTGTGTGGTGTGTGTGTGTGTGTGTGTGTGTGGTGTGTGTGTGTGTGTGTATGTGTGTGTGTGTGTGTGTGTGTGGGCGGCACAAAGAGCGAGAGAGAAACCGAGAGAGGAGGATTTAGGTCGGGTATGAACCCGATTGCAATCTGCAGCAGATCACTCAGTTTCACAAGTGTGCACCAAGTGTGGCCAGGCTAATATAGCACAGCAAAACTGGTGTGATTCATTTCAAATAAAGAGCTCGAATTTGCCTTCAAGGGATTCGTCTGTAGTAAACTGACCCACGCAAATATCAATAAATATAGCCCTAAAATTTAAGAAGCTGAAAGGGCTTTGTAAGGAACCCCAACAGGGTTTGTTAGGAATCAGCCTCCCGCTACTTGCGCATAAATCGATCATCATGAATCGCTTCATAGTTCACCCTTAGATAAAAGAAAAGAATTCTCAATACATGCTGAGAAAGCAGTACTCCTTGGTTTGGGATGGGTGGGATAACCCGAACCGACAAGTTGGCATTCTGCCAACAATTAAAGCAATTGGTGCTCCTGTACCTGATTCGCTCTACTTAATGAATAAATCAAAGCCAGAGTAGTTTATCTTGGTTTAAGATGTAGAAACATTATTCAAGTATTAATCTTCCCGAAAACCTGCAAGTTTGAACACGTTTGACAAATGTAGTGATTCACGCACAACCAAAAACTGGAATCTTTTAGTTCCATTCAGTGCATAACTGATGACATCTTTCGCTTTTCTTCTTATCTCTTCTCTTTATATGAACTAGGCTTACACATTAAGAGTCCATGTGGGGCCGTTTGTAATCATGGTGGACGCTCACCATGAATTCATTGCAGTGTTACTTGATTATCAGAAAATAAGCCCCTGTGATGTAAAATCCATGAACACCTGAAAGTCATGTTTGAAACTTACTAATTAAAATACACACCTACCACATCAGGAAAATACCAGGTACACACAACACACACACCACAAACACACCAACACACACACAGACAACACACAACACACAAACACACACAATTGAAACCACACGCTATTTATTTCGCTCAGTTTTTGAGCTTTTCATTATTGTCCAGTAAGTTTTTAAAGTTTGAACTAAGTGGACTATGCTTATGGTCACCGAGAATTAAATGTGTAATGCCAGAAAAAAAAAATCATGGTGGCGCATGGGCAAGTTTCGACCTCTAAAAATGCAAAAGACCCCCCGTAATTCGCCATTATTTTGATACAAAACAGTTATTTGAAATGCACTGAAACAGGAAAAGTACCCCTGGAGAAAATTTTGTCCGGTGTACTGTATGATGGTCAGATGGATTATTTTGAGGCCCTAAAGAATGGAATAAACAAATAAAATCCATGTGTAAGCTGAGGTCTTTCATTAGCTGATAACTTTGAAAAATTTACATTTTAATACGTGCACTCAAAATTTAATTAATGGTTATGACAGCATTCAGGTGCAAAACATGACCTGAGCAACCAGATTTATAAATTTTACATGCCATATTTCAGCTTTGGGGGTTTTCTTTTCCTTTTATTTTTTGCTATCAATCTGTTTTCTCATCCCTTCCATGTTCTGGTTTATAATTCCATAATTCACGTGTCAATTGTCCTCGTTCTTCATTACTATCACTCATGCATCATTACCAAATTACCATAACATTCCCTCCATCACTATGATATTCGACAATGTTTTTCCGCGCCGCTTGCAGAGAAAATTATATGCCAATTCAGCTTGTAATCTATACATAAGGTTCAAGTCCTACTACAAATCAACTTTTAAACTTTACCCTCAGGAACAATTTCAAGTGTCTTTGTCTTCTGGACACAAGAACAGACAAAAAGTTAGACATCATGTAATTTTTATTCGACAGAACTTCCGCTGAGCATGAATAATTTTGACGCCAGTTTTCATGGAATCCTGCAAGGAGGAAATCAATAATTAGTGTCCTCTCTGAAAGCAATATCAAAGAAATAATTTGAAAAAACATGAAAATTATGGGGAAAAATACCGTGGCTGTTCTACTGTATTTTCCTGGGCATATCTTGACACAGTTACCCAGATTGAAATACAAATGCTTTGTTAAAAAATATACAAGAGCGTTCGTGAATTCCATACGGTCGGTAAGCAGGCGATTGAAATAACTGGGATGGAAATTATGTTTGCAAGTCAGCAGAAAAAGAACCAATCTGAATCAATTATTACCTGCCAATTAGTAAGTGGTGGCCTGCTACATATATTTCTCTTGGCTAAAATAATAAAATTTGTATTCATCCGTATATTTTTCTTGTGTGTGCGTGTTTTTGTAAATGCAGTGGGTCCCTGTCAAATAAAAGTTGATTTTGAGATGTGAATTACAGGCAATTTGCAACTTATACACACCAGCCTCTTTAATACTTTGTTACATATATATATTTTCAAGGTTATAAAGTATTATTCAATGCACGCAAGAAGGAAGGTATACAACTTGAAGTGAAATACAATCATGAAAACTATACCGATAGCAGTACACTGCTTGCAGTTGATGATTATGATTTGTTTCTCACTCCGCGCAATTTCCACAACAGCATAATTAATGATCACACCACTTCATTGAAATATCCTCCCACGTAATTCACTTTGAGTTCAGGATGTTTGTTTTGGCTCCAAAGGCGTTACATTACCCTCCTACATACACTAGGCACGCACTATTGTAGGCCCTGATTGGGTAAAAATCGAGTCAGAGGTTAAAAACTTGAAATATAATTGAAATGCACTATTCATAAATTAGCACTTGACCTGACCTTCCGCAACCTTTAACCTGCTGAAATATTTGAGCCGCTCCGTACGGTTAGTGGCAAAAATCGCACTGGACGAAATCCACATGAAAAACGGCCAAAAACCAACGCCATTACCACTATTTTGGTTGGAAGTTTTTTTATTTCACTTTCGAAAAGTTTGTATGATCTATTCTAATCGTAATGTGTGATTTCAAGCAATTGGATTCGATAATTCTATACCTCCAAAACAGCGATATTTCCCAAAGCCCTTTTTCGACGGGTCAAGTTGTCGTCGATCGACGATCGGCCGAAAACTGGGTTGCTAAGACAAGTGTCACGTGACAGTCGGCATCGTGGCCGTATTTCCAAGTAAAGCTTTTTTTAGGCAGACAGTAATGCTTGGTGTGTGCGTATTGGTGAACAATTTCATGCTTTTAAGCTGTTTTAATTCAAACAACATGGAATGAAATAAATTCGAATCAAGCTTCAGGAGGGGTACAAGCTAGGCGTCTCCTAATATGCGTCGTGTAGAATTTCTATCATTAAAAAACACACTCGTTCTTCCACGCCACGTGTAATCAACCGCCGGGCGGGTGTCCCATTGCCTTTTGACATAGACATTGTAGGAATTAGCTGTTATGATTTCGAAATGGTCCCTATAGGGAAAATTTTAAGAACAAAAATGCGTAATCTCTCAAACAATCCAGTGGTGCCGATCACGAACACAGATTTTATATAAAGTGACGCTAC
>JZLH01S0033817.1:22889-36261 GCA_001188425.1 Eucidaris tribuloides
TCTACTATCCAGTGGTAATGCAGCGAAAAGCTGAAATAAAGAATCAATAAATAGAATTAAATGCCAACTTAAATTAAATAGAAAGGGTGAGTGGATAAATGAATAAGTAAATAAATGATTTAAGAAAGAATTCAAAGAAAGTTACATGTAATTGATTACCCAACATGCCATTTGTAAACTGTCCATCAACCTGACCTATCCATGGTGTACATTTTCTGGGTCAGGCCATCAGAAGTCATTTATGATTATGAATTTCTATCCTGAAATTTCAGATTTATAGCACAAATAGATATGAGTAAGTTTGCTTTGGTGTATGTGAGTGTGTACTTTTGTGAATGCATGGCCAAGGAAGATTAGTATCAAAGAAGTGCAGTGTAAATGTTGTGTTAATATTATCTGAGGGAGCTTTGTGTCCCTGTGTGTTGCAAATTTGTAATTCTGTGAAAAACTCAATTATTAATTCATTCATTCGGGGTTTTTTTATGCCTCCGCAACGAAGTTGCCAGAGGCCTTATTTTTTTCGGGTTGTCCGTCCGTGCGTCCGTCCGTTACCGGTTCTCGTTACCGCGATAACTTAAGAACCGCTGATCAGATTCTGATGTAACTAGGACCAAGTATGTACTATGGGGCAACAATGAACTGATTAGATTTTGGTGTTGAAAGGTCAAAGGTCACAAGGCCTAAAATGCGTCTGATTTGGGCTCGTTACCGCGATAACTTGAGAACGGCCGATCGGATTTTGATGTAAGTTAGGTGAAGTATGTATTATGATGCAACAATAAACTGATCAGATTTTGGTGGTGAAAGGTGAAAGGTCACAAGGCTCTTTACTTAATGTCTTTACCATGATAACATGAGAACGGCTGATCGGATATTGATGTAACTTGGGTGAAGTAAGTGTTATGAAGCACCAATGAACTGATCATATTTTGGGGTTGAAAGGTCAAAGGTCACAAGGCCCCATACTTAAAGGCAAGGTTCACCCTGACATAAGTTGGTTTTAATAAAAGGCAGGAACAATGAAGAGAAAAACATATTAGTGAAAGTTTTGGCGAAAATCCAGCTTAAGAATAACAAGTTATGAAGTTTCAAAGTTTTATATTTGTGACGTCACATGGCGATGCAGGGTCTCCATATGTCATGTGATGATAAATTCCATAGAAAGTGCCGTTTTCTCAGAAATTTGAAAATGATTTTACCTATGCATTCAATATATTATCAGAAACATTATTCCACACATGTAACTATGAAAAAAAAACCATTCAATTATCATGAACTATTAAAAAATTGCAATTTATGGAATTTATATTACAAGACATATGGGGAGCTGCTCGAGTGTGACGTCACAAATTTAAAACTTTGAAACTTCATAACTCTGTTATTCTTTGATAGATTTTCGCCAAACTTTCACTAATATGTCTCTCTCATTGTTCTGCTTTGATTTAAGCCAACTTGATATCAGGGTGAACCTTGCCTTTAATGTCTTTACCACGATAACTTGAGAACACTTGTCGGATATTGATGTAACTTGGGTGAAGTGTGAATTATGGGGCATTGATGAGATTTCAGAGTTGAATGGTCAAAGGTCATGATGCCCCGAACATTTCAAGTTTGGAATTGCACGGGGGTGCGGAGGCATACCCCATCGGCTGCACGCAGCCGAATTGCTCTAGTTTTTCAAGTGATAAACTCACTTTCATCAGGGCTCGACACTAGCACTTGCCCAATTGGGCAAGCAGAATTTTGATCCTCAAATTTAAAAAATGTCCAAAATCTTACAAAAAGTGAACAAAATATGTGTGAAATTGTTTATTTAGATGAGTGATACAATTCCATCATTATACTTCATTTTATGACTCTAAAAATTCATAAATTACACCTTTTGCAACTCCCTGAATTAAAATAAACTTCCAATGATATAAAAAGGTCTTGGTTAAAATAAGTGAGAAATAATTTGTTATGTTTTTTATTGTTCTTTATCTTTGGGCAAGTAAATTTTTCATTGGGGCAAATAAAAATCTGGAAGTGATAATTTCACTTGCCCAAAGGGCAGGCAGAGAAAAAGTTAGTGTGGAGCCCTGCTTTCATAGATGGGTTTCATCACAAATATAAATAAGATTACAGATCAAGATTACTTGTACCTGGACAAAAGATCCTACCATTTACCTTTTTGATATGAATGCAGTGTAGGAATTATGTGCGAACATACATGCTGACACAAGCTGATGTTTGTAGGGTTTGCTGTGTGTGTGCCAGTGTTTTGTTACATGTATAGTGTAAGGCTCAAAGTACTAGAACTGTTTGCTTTTGTTTTAATTGTTAGTACACTGTATGTTGTGTGCAGCACGCAACTATCAAGCCACTTTGTGTTTGCAAGTATTTATTTTAACAAATGAGATGGGATTTTTTTTAGTAACAAAGAAAAAGATGATTATATTTTCATGCTTTTGGACAATGCAATCTTGACCACTCTAATTAGCAACATGTATTGCACCAAGCACTATTAAATGCATTTGACAAAGTCATGTTTTTCAGAACATCTCTGTGTGTGTAACTGCGTGAGTGTGTGTTGTGTGTCTGTGTGTGTGTCTGTATATGTGTGTGTGTGTGTGTGTGTGTCTGTCTGTCTGTCTGTGTGTGTGTGTTCAAGTGTGTGTGTCAGTACATGCATACTGTACATGTGCAAATTGTACAATGTACATGTGCATTTGCACAGCATATTTGTGTAGACTTGCATGTATTGTGAGATAATTGAGGAATAGATTTTACTTGCCCAACTGCACAATTGTGTCCATTAAATTATGGAACTACACAGGACTGCATATTAAGGTATGAGGCAAAGAACAATTGTTAGTCTCAAGAAAAGTCCATGTTTTAGAAATTTTATGTATGGGTACATATCAAAATCTCATGACCAAAGCTGTGAATTTCAATTTTCATATTTTGTTTGTGTGTACATATCAAAGGTCATAACATTTTTATTTGTTTTTAGATTTGTTGAGAAAATCAAGTACCTTTTATTTTGGAAATAGTACCGGTAGGTAAATAAGATTATATGATGTACAAAATGTAAGTTCAAATTTACTTATTTTCTAATGGTTTTAAAAGCCTATCACATATCTTTCAAATTCTTGTTGTATACTTAATACTGGTGTACAAACTATATAATTTGTTTACTCGACATTTTTAAAGCTGAAGTATAGTTTTGGGTCTATCAGACAAATTTTTGATCAACCTTTTACGAAGTATGGTATTATGTCAGACATTATAAAACAGCATGAAACCCACAGAAATTTGTTTATTTGACATACATATCACTATATTTATGTCCAATTTCTTTGGCAAAACAGTTGCATTTCCCCCCCCCCTTTTTTTTTCAATTTTTCTCCAATTTCCCTTTAACTCTTAACGTGCCGAAGTCGCAGATCTGCACCACGTAATACACATAAAGTCCATAGAGGTTTAAATCCTCTGGCATGTTAAGAGTTAAAAGGGAATACTTCAGAGTGTGTGATTTTTAGGACATTAATAAAAGGCATTAAAATCTGTTTTAAAACAGGAGAAACTTTCATTTTTCACTATTTACCAAAACTATACTTGGGCTTTAAATGCCAAGCATCTCTTTTACATGCTTAAAAATTAACTGATACTGCTTTCATATTGGGAACCGAAGTGGAGTTACTCCGGAGTCCAGGCAATATGAAAATTCTGAGATTTTTTCGATCCGGATTCAAAGCGCAGTACGCAACCCACTTCGAGAAGAGGGTTACAAATGGAGTTACTCCGCACCGGAAGTTTGGTATCAGTTCTCTGTGATCTCGCGCGTAACTTCCTGTCGATTGACCAATTCCAAAACAAATTTCGGCGCGAGTCGTTCGTTGGGGAATTCGGCCACACATATGGCACGAACTCGCTTGGAAACCATGGAAACGACTGCGGATACACCGCTGCGGTGAAAGTCGGTCTGCCGTACAAGCGGACCAACTCAACCCGGAGTTACTCCGGAGTAACTCCACTTTGCCTTCACTATGAAAGGGGTAATTGTGTACAAATACACTGGCATTAAGAAGAAAATATAATCTGAGAACATTTAGCAAAATAAAGGAGGTAGAAATTTAGTTTTCGGTATTATTATAGTGACCGTTAGACTCTGATTTGAATTTTTGTCTCGTGAGACAAAAACTCCTCCCATAGAATGCACACTAAACGGCCATTGTTTTAATATTGTATTTTACAAATTGTAGGAAATTACTGACCCCCAAATTTTACAGACATGTCCTTCATCAGTAGCCGAAGGGCAGGAGTTATCGTTTCCTGGTCTGTGGGGATGTGTACAAATGAGATTCCCTGCCTTTAATGTTTTAGTGTATTGAATGGTGTGATTACATTGTTTAATTGTTGTTAATTATCTATACTTTTTCCGTTTCACTTGTCTTAAAATAGTTGTCACAGTTATTAAATGACCTCATTCTTCCGGAAAAGAATTACCTGGTCTTGGTTTGTAAAACTTTATGATATGCAAATTGACTGCACAGATTTTACTAATTAATGTAACAATGGTGTGGATTGAACTAGTGCTAACATTATTCACAAACAGTAACCAATGTTTGGTTACCTCGGCCTAACTCTGAGTCACCTGTACAAATCCTATGCAAGGTAGTGTTTGGGAGCGGCCTCAGCCTTGGAATCATGGCCCATCAAATGATAACACTTCACATTACACAGCAAACTTGCCTACATTTGGACTCGGAAAAGTAACTTTTTGACTTGGGAGGGAGCAGAATGACCAGTCAGTGGGACAGTCCTCGATGGGACACGCACCCACCCCACCTCAACACCAGAGACATTTTTACCATTTTACAAGTAAAATGGTCGCAATTCTGACAAACCAGGATTCATTCTAGTTTTATTTTGAAGAACAGGTGTAGAATTCCTTATTGAATTCGAAAAAAAAATGACTGTTGGTACATGTAACTTATAACTTTGGACTATGATACTATCGGTATCAACCTCGAGAAAATGAGAAGTTGAGAATCCATTATTCAATTTTTGAAAGATTTCAAAGGAAAACTGATTTCAAAGGTGGTTAGTATGTGATTTAAAATCCTGAAATGTGGGTAGTCTGTCACGATGGGCCCACATACCGACGCATACACGTAGGATTGTTGAATTTTATCAGACATGTAGGCCTACTCAACTAGACACATACATGTATTTACTGGCTGAGACCTGCACATGTCCCGTACACTTTGTGTACAGTACACATGTACTGTACATCAGTCATTACACAAAATCCGTTGGATTTCATAGAAAAGTACCAGGATAATATTCTCAGAGCTCTCAAGGCAGCTACAAATACAGTGCTTTTGTTCTACTTCAAACAAGCTGTCCCATTTACAAATTTGCATAACCTGAACAGTCATACCGTAATTCACCAGCTGTGTGGGAGTGGGTCTTTAATATTTCATCTGCCAGATGAAAATACGTAATTTTGACAAAATTGTATTAAAAATTTTTGAAAGTCATATTTCAGATGTACATGTACATTAAGCTGAATAACTATGGTACCTTTGTATAATGTGAACCATGTGTTTTATATGTTTGTACACATATATAGTAAAAAGGGTGTCTCAAAACTACAAATGATATGTCACATCCCACTTTCTGCGGTGACATATGTTGTTTAATACTGTTACTGGTACTCCTTCAGATTTCATGACAATTTAATAAAGAATAGTTTCCCCTAACCTGATGTACAGTGTTACTATTCGAAATTCCATACATTTACAGCATAGTACACGTACATCATTATATGATTTTATTTCAACACTTTCTGAACAAATATTATATTTTTGTGTGACTTGTATTTGAGATAAACTTGTAACATGAGAAATCAAGTACCAGTAGATCCTAACTATCAAGAAACTTATCCATGTATCTGCCCTCTCTCTCCCCTCCCCCCCCCCCACCACACACACCCCACTTTAAGAAGAAATCTGCAGTGCATATTTTGACTAGACAATTCACATTTATACAGTAAATTTCTGAATGTATTTGATTCAAATCATGTTTTCTTTGTATTGATCTATTACATTTGTGTTCATTGAATTTTGTTCCTTGCACCTTAAAATAATAACTCAGATTCCCATAATTTCACTTTTGATTTTTCATTGCTACTTTTGTGTGACACTTAAATAACAAAATGTAGTATGACCAAATTTACCTTGTACTTTAAATATTTCATTTTCTCTCTAATGTGTACCTGTCTGTGTTTTTGTGTGAATATTTTGGGGCGGGGATAAGGTAGGGTTAAAGTATGTCAGGGTTAGTTTGGGGAGGGGTACAGTAGGTATGGAGTCACCCATCACAGGAGTAAAAGATCAGACAAATTTTTATCAATCTTTCATGAAGTATGGTTTTGTCATGCCAGACATCAGAAAACAACATCAAACCTATTAAAAAAATTGTATATAATGGCATGCTGTGCTTTTGTAATTATCAGAGAGCAGCAAGTATCACCATGTACATTTCCTATTGCATAAAAGTCGGGGGGGGGGGGGCAAGCGTTTCAGAGCATTCAATTTTTAAGGCCATTAATAGGTGATATACGTGTAGGACTATCTAAAAATATAATAGAAAAAAATTTCATTTCTCACCATTAACCAAAACTATACACTCCATTTGCTTTATTCTCTTTTTGGTCACCTTTGCAGTCATGAGTCAAGGCAGGTGACAATTGCCAGGTTATCATTCTTGTGTGATGTATATTACAGAAATAATTGGTCCGTTGTCCGGCAGAAGGGCCGTAGGATACATGTATGTTCCCGCCAGAGGGGCCTTAACAGTAAATTTTCTCTTATTTGAGAAATATTGCCTCATTTGATATTTGCACTTAACAGGCTGAAAGAAGGATAAAAAATATCACACTATTTTGATTTCATGTGAAAAAAAAGCCAATGTGTTTCAAATTAGACACAATTCAGTGTTAGGCCCTACTGCCAGACAGTAGACGATATGCAAAATAATGCAATATGTATTCTGATAGTGCATTTAGTGATTTTTAATCATGAGTGAAAAATTATAAATGTTAGCTCAAAAATACCTTCTTCAGCAGTATATCATAAGTTAACTCGGGCTGATGTGGTGGGCTACTTTAAAAACAAATTTCATCGCTCTGACAATAAAATTTGAAGAAATAAGTCATAGTAAAGCATGCATATTTCATATTCAACCAATCGTTAAACAGAAATACATGTAAGCCCTAAAATTTAAATGGGGACCTTGGAATTCCTCTTTAATAATCACTCTGCTGTGTTTAGTTCTACAGTGTATGTATTAAAGTAATGTATTGTGTTCAATAGCTGGAGATTGTTGATACAGAGACAGGTAGATACAGTAGATAGACAGATACATGCATACATACATACACATACATACATACATACATACACATACATACATACATACATACATACATACATACATACATACATACATACATACATACATACATACATACATGCATGCATGCATACATGTATGTTGATGGGTAGATCTATTGGTTACTGAAAGTCAGACTCTTAATGTTCTTGTAATAATACTTTGGTGTAAAAATTAATTCCTTTTTATCTTTCTCTCTTTTCTCACAGAGTGATGACGAATCATTACCTTTAGCACAGTCTCTTCTAGCAGCTCTCTCCGACTTGTTATTCTGTCCTGATTTTACTGTTGTAGCTGCCAAAAAGACTGGACCGGTAAGTAAAACAGAATAAACCATAATGCAAATGTAACAGTTTGCTTGGTGAAATTTGAAAGAGTTCTGAGGTATTTGACACTTTCAATCAGTGTTGTAGTTGAGTCTACAAGTACCGAGTCCGAGTCCGCAGATAAATAAAACCTCACCATTTAGTTTACATAGGGACTCGACACCAAATCCAAGTCCCGAGTCCATTAAATTGGACTCGAGTCCATACTTGACTACAAGTTACAACACTGCTGGCATTCACATAATAAACCTACTTGCTGGATATATTTTACTTGATACTTGCATGTATTGCATTCTATCTATATCAAAGTGTTCTTGTGACATACACACACAAAAATGTGAATACACACTTAGTAGATTCTACCACATGTGCAAAACTTGGTGCGAAGTGTACATGTATATCTTTCTGAGACTGAAACTTGAAGTGCAGGTATGATACAGTATAAGCCATATAAACTCCTCAAAAAAGTTTGGAAATCTGAGTTTGATCGGTTATATCTCCAGCTTCGTAGTAATAATCAATGCAAGCTTGGTATCATTTGAAAGATTATTTAATTTTCTTTAAAATGCTGCCCTACTTGTTGTGATTATGCTATCAGGGAAAGGGCAGTATTTTAAAATAAGGTGTAAAGTGTAAATTGAAAAGCTGCAAAATGACCAAAGTTCGGTAAGTCACCCAATTTTTGTTGTTGATGAGTGAGTTTCCCAATGTTTCTTTGGTTGTTATGCACTCTAATGTGAACAGTGACATGGATTGAAACGAACACCTGCACAAGTAAGCAAACAACAACAGTAAAATGTGAAAAAATAAACAAACATGTATGTGCGTTTTAAAACTGGACAATGTGGCATTTGATATCAAAGACCTTTCACCACATTAACACAACAAAGGAATAAAAAAATATCACGTTGATATCACTGTTCACATTAGAGTGCATAACAACCAAACAAACATTGGGAAACTCACTCATCAACAACAACAAAAATTGGGTGACTTTGGTCAAACTTTGGTCATTTTGCAGCTTTTCAATTTACACTTTACACCTTATTTTAAAATACTGCCCTTTCCCTGACTGCATAATCATAGCAAGTAGGGTATCATTTTAAAGAAAATTAAATAATCTTTCTGATGATACCAAACTTGCATTAATTAATTACTACAAAATGGGAGATATAACCGATCAAACTTAGATTTCCAAACTTTTTTTTTTAGGAGTTTATTATGCAAATTGATAATGTGAATTTGCTCGTAAGGACAATTGTGCAAATATTAATTTGACCTTCAATGAAATTACCAAAGATCAATTTACTATACCACTCAACTGAGAGTTTTGTTTGCAAGTGATTTTTTTGTTATTGTTTTTTTTTTACATCGGGGGTATGTTTGGGCAATTTCATGAAAATTAAACTATTTGGAAATACACAGTGTGTACAGCACTTTGTGTTTGCCAGGCTGGTAAGCAAGATGAAAGTGACGTATTTACTTGGAGATTCAATATCATTGTTTTTGTTTGCCTTAAAATAAGGAAAAACCGGAAGATCCTCAGTCAATAGACAGCTGTGAATACATATGGGATGCCGGAGTTGGTTGTGCCACCGCCCCGCCCCACTTTGCTCATCTGGACCAGAACCGGACGGAAATACTCAAACTCTTGCTCACCTGCTTCTCAGAGACCATGTACCTACCTCCTGCAAGTAAGTGCCATTTGATTTAAAAACACAGGCTAACATTCTGGAGCTTCAATTTAAAAACTCTGATATTTGAGCTACATAGTAGTACTTAAATGGACAAATAAACACCGTAGAATACAAAAGTTTGGAAAGTTATTCTGCTACTGGCATAGTATGCATGAATAAACAATTACTGCTCCTTCAGAGTATAAATTAGTCAGGCCTATAACACAGCAGTCTATGGGAGGAAATAAAGGAGGTCATGAGAAGGTCACACTGGATACTGTAGATTTTCACTCTTTTAAAGCACTAAATCATCATTTTGAAGTACAATTTTTTCAGGGCTTCATTTATAGACCAAGGTTACGAAAGACACTTAGAGCATGGAGGATTATGTAGCTCTTATTTTTTTTTTAACTGTGGTCATTGTTTGCCTGTGGCTTTAAGTTATGTCAGGCATGATGTAAATCAAATCTGATAAAGTGCAAGGTCATGAGCCATTTATTGCTAGGACTGGGTACAGTGTTGGGTGGAGGTGGGGGCAGAGTCATACCCATATACTGGACAGAAGTTTCTTGTTGCTTTAGTCCCTTTATGCAAATGTGATGAGGTAAAAATTCACATCTCGTGATTGATCATTTTAGGAATTCTGTGAAAAAGTGATTGTTTCCTATTCAGCCCACAGGTACTTTTTGGCCATCTATGTAGTCTCATAATCTTGATGCTCTAGTTTTTTGTCTGTTTGTGAGTTTGTTTACCTTCTGTTAGTTTTTGTGCTTTTATACTCATAGCAATCTTTACGAAGTTTTGTAATGTGAACACAGCACATTACCAAACTTCATGTGAAACTTCACTCAAAACTTCTTACAACTTAGGAAATGTTTCAAAGATTGAAAACCTTCCCGTGACATTTTAGGTCTGTACAAAAACTTCACAACGTTGTATCCCATGATCCTCTGTGCATTGCTGGTGTAGGGACCTCAGTCTACTGCACAGTTCTTGAACTGAAGAATATGTTGTAATACGTGTATAGGCCTACTCTGCCACAGAAAAATCAAGCCCAACAATGGAACAGACAGCAAATGCAAATAGATGTATACATAAGAGTACTTGGGACTAAAAGGTACAGATATAAACATGCATGGTTTATACACTGAGTGCGTGTTGTATGATAATGTAATTGATAACAATTGCACAAGTGTAGTGGAGACTAAATCTTTGGGAGTTTGGCAAGAACTAAATCTTCCCAATGTTGTATTCCAATGTGAATGATCAAACCAAACTTCATAAAGTCCTTGAGAAGAGAAACTTTGCAAATGATTTCTAGTTGTATTAGTTTTATTAATACACCTTTTGTTAATCCGTTTGGTTTTTTACTTTTCTGTTTGCTTTTGTGTGTATGTTTTTTTATGCCTCCGCAACGAAGTTGCCGGAGGCATCATGTTTTCGGGTTGTCCGTCCGTGCGTCCGTCCGTCCGTCCGTTACCTGATCTCGTTACTGCGATAACTTGAGAACCCCCGATCGGATTTTGATGTAACTAGGACCAGGTATCTATTATGAGGCACCAATGAACTGATTAGATTTTGGAGCTGAAAGGTCAAAGGTCAAAGGTCACCGGGCCTTAAATATGTCTGATTTGGGCTCGTTACCGCGATAACTTGAGAGCGGCTGGTCAGATTGTCATGTAACTAGGACCAAGTGTGTATTATGAGGCACCAATAAACTGATTAGATTTTGGAGGTCAAAGGTCAAAGGTCACCGGACCTTAAATATATCTGATTTGGGCTCGTTACCGCGAAAACTTGAGAGCGGCTGGTCAGATTGTCATGTAACTTGGGTGAAGTATGTATTATAAGGCACCAATAAACTGATTAGATTTTGGAGCTGAAAGTCAAAGGTCACAGGGCCTAAAATATGTCTGATTTGGGCTCGTTACCATGATAACTTAAGAACGGCGTGTTGGATTTTGATGTAACTTAGGTGAAGTATGTATTATACAGCACCAATGAACTGATTAGATTTTGGAGTTCAAAGGTCAAAAGGTCAAAGGTCACCGGACCTTAAATATGTCTGATTTGGGCTCGTTACTGCGATAACTTGAGAGCGGCTGGTCGGATTGTGATGTTACTTGGGTGAAGTATGTATTATAAGGCACCAATAAACTGATTAGATTTTGGAGCTGAAAGTCAAAGGTCACAGGGCCTAAAATATGTCTGATTTGGGCTCGTTACCATGATAACTTGAGAACGGCCGGTTGAATTTTCATATAACGTGGGTGAAGTATGTATTATGAGGCACCAATGAATTGATTAGATTTTGGAGTTCAAAAGGTCAAAGGTCACCAGAGATAAAATATGTCTGATTTGGGCTCATTACTGTGATAACTTGAGTATGACTTTTCCGATTTTGATGTAACTTAGGAGAAGTATCTAATACAAGGCACCAATTTACTGATTGGATTTTGGAGTTGAAAGGTCAACGGTCACAAGGCTTCATGTTCGAATTGAGCTCATTGTCACAATAATCTAAGAACTGCTTAAATTTGATTTTACTGTAACTTGGTCAAGGGTCACATAGGCTTATGCTTATTAATCTAATTGGTCTTGCTACCATGGTAACTTGAAGCTTTTCAAATTACATCAATTGGATGAGAGTGCGGACTGCGGAGGCATACCCATCGACTGCGCGCAGTCGAACTGCTCTAGTTTTAACCTGATATTATTATTCTCTCCTTGTCTGACTCTTTTCCACAGGTGATGCACACAGTCTGCCCAACCAGTGGATCAGCTTTTTCTGCTCGTCAGATAACAGGTTAGTGCAACCCAAATCTCTTATGGACCTTTGGCATAAAAAGGCATTATTTTGACCCACACTTCAATGTTTCTGAAATTATTTCAGGAGTCTCTACTTTATATAGTATAAGCCACATGATCTATCTTTTTTTGGAGGGGGAGGGGATTAACAATTTGAGGAAATGCTATTACTGTATTTAAGGATAGATTATTGTCCTATAGATGCTTTTGCTTTTCAAACTTAGTAAAGTTCAACAAGCTGGAGGTGTATGTCACAACAACTTCAAATTTGGCGCATGGATACAGTTAAGAAAGTTGGTGTGTGTTAATCATTTATATGTCATTGTGACTCTGTCTGTTTGTTTGTGTTTAAAAAAAAAACCCAATGAGACCTATGGAGAACTAAAGCTTGCCCTGTAATACTTTCTGCGATACTTCCTTATACTTCATCTGACATTGGTCTGTCAGTAACAAATCCTAAGGATAGTCAAGCAAGACAGTGGTGACATTTGTTTGAAAGACCCAAGATGTGATTGGAAGTCACATTTTGGCCAATGCTGACAGTTTAACTTGCTGCTTGGCATAATGATTTACTATTAATATTTTGACATCAGTGGGGTCAGAAAGACTAAGATCAAATACATAAGAATCTTTTTCACAAGAATTGACCATTGTCTTAATAAATTTACTATGTATGTCTTGTCTTAATAAATTTACTATGTATGTCTTGTAAGAGTAGGTACTGTACTCTTTTTTTTCTTCCATCACACAGACACGCGCTCCCCCTCTTCACTTCACTACTTAACATCTGCTGTGCCTACGATCCTGTCGGCTACGGCGTGCCTTACAACCATCTCCTCTTCTCGGATACGAGGGAGCCCCTCGTTGAAGTCGCATCGCAGATTCTGGTCGTCACTCTCGACCACGCGAATCCACACAACGTAGCATCCTCGGTGGACGGACCGGAAGATGGTCACGAGGTCATTATCGTAAGCGTGCCCTTCTGCTTCCAACGTCATCGTTCTACCCCGAACTCCATCACCCACCCTCATCGTTTTACCCTGATCTCTGTCAACCCACCCTCATAATTCTACCCAGATCTCCACCCCACCACCCAGATTAAAATTTTACAGTTATCATGTG